>OMLC01056065.1:0-12896 GCA_900302585.1 Regalecus glesne
TGTCTATCTATCTATCTATCTATCTATCTCTCTCTCTCTCTCTTTCTCTCTCTGTCTGTCTGTCTGTCTGTCTGTCTGTCTGTCTGTCTGTCTGTCTGTATGTCTGTCTGTCTGTCTGTCTGTCTGTCTGTCTGTCCACCCATCATCTATAAATGGACATCAGAGTTAATAAAAACAGATTAAATACATCAGGTAAGTTGATTTTTGGAACATAAATTCATATTTGGAAATGGATATTTGATAGATGTTTTCATTGGAAATGGATAACAGGATTAGTTTCCTGAACAAAGGAGCAGACGGTTCATGGTGATTTGAAGCAGCTGCCAATCTTTGAAAAAAATCTTTCATGCTAAATATTTTTTGAAGAAAAGGGGGATAAGTACTGGCCCAGGCAATGCTGCAGTGTGATATGTAAGAATACACTAAGCTTTAATAGAGTGCCAGAAGAGTGTTCTGATGCATGTTTAATCATCCAGGTAAGATAATCACAAGACAAGTGAATCAGTTCAACTGGATAAGAAGTTTATTCAGAAATGTTTCATCACTCATACGGGTGACATCTTCAGTATTTCACCTGCATTAGTATTTATCAATATTATTGATCTTGTCTTTGTTATTTTATCTTTATGTATTCGTAATGGAATCTCCCAGCCTAAGAATTTCACAAAATTCTACCTGTACAACTGGAGTGACAATAAGCATCTTGAATCTTGCAACTTTCTTGGCAGCCCACACTCTAGGAAGCACATTTGGCTTTCCTTCTGAGATCAAATGTACAAAGTACAGAAAGTTTTGCTTACTTCTTGCTCTACTGATTAAATGTGTCCTACACAGTTGCCAAGAATGCATGTCTGTGCAAGCCACTGGCAATTGTTTCTGGAGAGATTATTCTCTATGGCAACTCAGCCCATTTTTGTCTTCGCAGCCTACCATCTTTTTCCTTATAAAGTTACATCGATCCAAACATTGTCTTGTGACTTCATATGCTAGTTAGCCCTTTCATTGTGCTTTATGACTTTGTTGGCAAAGCATCTTTTCTGAAGAATCTATGCAGATAGTTAACTAACATCGAGATCAGGCTAAATGACCGTGTTTGACAGTTGGCCTATATAAGAAAGTGACTCACTGTGGCATGTCGATGAGCCTAACAGATACTTGCTCCAACACTTTACAAATGACTGTAATCTCGTATGAAACATTAATAAATCAGTGTTAGGCCTGACTGGTTTTGTGACTGCAGGAATAATGAAGTTGAATTGATGTAGTTTGAGTCTGGTGGATAGTAGTTTCGACTAGTGCCCAATTTGGCTTATTTTTTCAGTAAATCAACCAAACCATGAGTCCCACACCTATTGCCTATGTCAGTAGTGTTGTCATGTAAGGTGTGACTGTGTTGAGGGAGTGTAGAAGTAGGCTGACAAAAATCTCATAAAATGCATGGTGACCTGCTTCTGATGTCATGAGGGTGTTGTGTGTGTAGATAAGGACCAATGATAACGTTGCTGGTTGTGTTATTAATGCTTGTGGATGAAAAGTATGAAATGTATCGCTGCTTGCTGCAGTCATATCTGAAATTCAAGGCGCTCGACACATTCACAATGAGGGCATCTCCAGGAGATTTGGGGTTATCGCAAGACATTAGTAAATTCTCTGGAGATGCGTAAGCAAACATTTAATCGGTCAGATTTAGTTCAGTGTAGTCTAGTCTTCAATTGTGTAGCCAAACCAAAAAACTAGCTGATTTCACGAATCGCCTCCTCCCCCATCGGGTCAAGTAAGGTTTGCTGAAAATCAGTGAGATGACTGTCGTAGTAGCTAGTTTTAATGACAATAAAAAAGAAAATCAGCATTACTGCAAGTCCCCAAGGGCTGGATTCAGAACCACCGTAAGTCCTGAAAGCCACTTTCCCCGTCGATAACTATGGCCAGAATCAAAATCATGCAGGAGCGGTGCAAAAGAAAAAATGAGCTTTATTTACGCGTTGAAGAGGAAAACTCTTGCTTTATTCCGCTAGCGACACAACTCTTTGTCGCTGAAAAGTAACGTCATCGTCCCGCTAGGGTGCGTGGGTAATGTAGTCAAATAAAGCAACATGGGCGATATGGGCGTGAACTATAACTGATCAACTTTTTTAATTGCTCTGTGGACGAGTGGCCATCACGTAGACAAGAATTGTGGTGTTCAAATGCTTCGGTTTTTTTTAAATACACAGTTCAGTCAGGGTAATCATATCCTACTATTTAGATAATAATGTCAATATCTAGAGGAAAGCGTTGATTAGAGGGACATCTCAGATTGGATGGTATGGAGACAGAGCAAGAGAGGGCTGTTTGACATGGTTTGGACGTGTACAGAGGAGAGATGCTGGTATATTGGGAGAAGGATGCTGAATATGGAGCTGCCAGGCCAGAGGAAAAGAGGAAAGGAAGGAAGGAAAGCCACTTTATTTGCTCATTGTGTTCTTGCATTTAAGTTCGTTCACTAGATTTTACCCATCATGTTGAATGGTAGCGGTGGGCAGCTGCAACAACGCCTGGGGAGGGGTTGTGGGTTCAGCCAGGGACACTTCAACATGTTTTCTGAAGGGGATCGAACTAGCGACCCGCTGTTACTCCTGAGCTGGATGATCCGTTGTGGCAACCCCTAACAGGAGCAGCCAAAAGTAGTAGTAGTAGTAGTAGTAGTAGTAGTAGTAGTAGTAGTAGTAGTAGTAGTAGTAGTAGTAGTAGTAGTAGTAGTAGTAGTAGTAGTAGTAGTAGTAGTAGAGGAAGAAGATACAGAATAAGAGGTACTGAGAGCTTGGTGCATCACTTTTTTCTCAACATATTAGTCCATTGGCATTATTTTTTCGGTCAGACAAGAACTATTTTCCAGTCCAATTCTAATATAACGTCAGTGATTCATCATCGTAGAAAAACTCCAGCGTGGATTTCCACTTACACACGCCTGTTTGATGCACGAATGACTGGCAAACACAACCCCGTCCAGACCACATGGTTTTGACATTGTTCTCTTATCAACACACAGGAGCCGCAGAGGTGTGCAAAGAGTTACACCCAAGCCTCTGGAAACTCACACTGTATCCCCTGAACCCACCTCAAATGTACTAATCCAAGGCTTTCTGCTTCTGTTTCAACACCCGGTTTCCCCCAGTTGTGGTGGTTTTCATTGTAGCTTTTAAGTCATCTGAAATGAAAATAATAATAGTAAAGACCTAGGAAATACGTCCTTGTCAGCACAGGTTCGTAACCGGAGAGACTGTCCCTTTAAGAACCTCATGGGTGTGGGAACAGGCTTGTTTTTTTTGGTCGAGCCATAGCTGGGCTGGACGCGTCTCATTTTGTTTTGTCCTCCGCTCCACTGTTACAATTGTAGAAGCAACAGGTTGTAAACGCTCTCTCCATCACGAATTTACAGTTTGTTGCTGAGCAAATAATTCCACTGTCCCGCTTGATTCCATGTAGCTCAGCTAGCATGTTTTCCATCACATCACTTTTAGCCGAAAGAGTGGGAAAGGGCTCCTCGAAAACGGTGCAGTTATTTTGGAATGGAACGAACTCCGGCTCTTTCCAACCGCTTCTCTAATCATGACAACGCAACAAGGAAAAAGTAGCAAAGAAAGGAGCGCAAATATAATCGCTTTAAACCCGCCGAGAGAGGAGGCGAAGGGGTAAAGCTGCGCTGGCTTCATTAATATTTGGAAAAATCCAACTTTTGAATGTGCTGCATTTTTAGCCCGCTGCGGATATACCATCGTTGCTGCAATTGTTGAAGGGATTGATAATGAGCACACTGAACGTGGGTTGGAACTGAACGTGGAGGTCGCCTGATCCCATCAGAACTATCAATATACATCCAGATAAGAGTTGGCTGCTGTGGTTCGATCGGTCAATTCCTTCAATGCCCAAGTGAGATCCGTTCGGCAAAACAATGGGGCATCCTCCTCTCGAGTTCAGTGACTGCTATCTGGACAGTCCAGAATTCAGGGAAACGCTCAAATGTTATGAAGTAGAGCTGGAGAGAACGAGCAAATTCCTCAAAGATGTCATAAAAGATGGCAACAGTGTTATCAATGCAATCAAGGGTAAGCATGCTCTGAGCTAATATCCTGCTGTTCGTCACATGAACTGACTCACATGTTGCATGGGAAACTCAGTTGTGTTAAACGGGTTGAGGGGTTTCCTTTATGTGGGCCTCCATTAGGGCCCTGGATCATAGATGGGGCACAGATCAAGGGGGTTCAAGAGAAGGATTTCGTCATATCTTTCCATCTCGGCAATGTGTGGCGTTTGCAGGATCTGTATTTGTCGTATTATGTTGATTTCATACACTTTAAATGCTAAAACAGCAGTCTTGGACCCAAATCCAGACGCTCCAGTTCTGTGCTGTCTTGTCACAGCTTTTGTTGCACAGCCAGAACCTTGACAGGATGACACAGTGCCATTGACATTGTGGTTTGGATGCATGTGCTCTGTGTTTTACTATTGACTGGAGCTGTGTTCTATTTTTACGACCCTTCAATATTCCGTTATTCTGTTCAAATCGTCAATAGTGAGCTTTTTAATCTCGAAAACAGAGACCGTCATTGTAAGTAGTGTTACTACAGTTAAGGGAACGTTTTGGGGATGGCTTGGGGTCACAAGTGTTTGTTGTCAGTGTGTACTATACCTCCAGATAATAGAGCAAATCAATTTGAGTTTAAATCAGTAGCAGAATTTCCCCCACTAATTACAGCCGATTCATTATAATAATGGCTGTCTTTTGCAATGGAGACATTGAATCACTTTGTTGATTATCTCTGGTGTGTTGGTTTTACTGCTGTGGGAATATGCTTTCCCTTTGGTTTTGTGTGTGTTGTGAGATAGTTTATGGCTTATATTTAGACTTAGTGTTTCCATTAAGGGTGGTACAGCTCAGACGGTAGGCAGCCGTCTGGTAGTTGGAAGATTGGTGGGTTGATTCCCGATTCCTTCAGAAAGGGTGTCAAAGTGTCTTTGAGCAAGACACTGAACCCCTATTGCTTGGGACAATAGATAAAAATTAGTCTGCTGCCAAATCTAGTGTATTTATGTTCTAGATGTTCATTGATATGCACTGTCCCTATAAAGGATAAATATATTATGCATGTGTAGTCAATAACAGAGCTGGCAGCTCAACTCTGATACCGCAACATTCAATATATCTCTCTCTATGGCCCAGAGGCCTTCTGGGTTTGCTTTCCTAATTTCTCCTTTACTTTGATAATAAGACAAAGCTTTATTCGTTTGTCATTGTACATATATATGTACAATGACATTTATTCTCTGCATTTAACCCATCCTGTTGTATATGAGCAGTCAGCAGCTCCAGCGTCTGGGGACCAACCCCAGTTCTTTTTCTTATTGCCTTTGTCAGGAGCACAGGCAGGATATTATCTCTAACATACATGTCTTTTTTGATGGTGGGAGGAAACCGGACCACCTGGAGGAAACCTATGCAGACTCAGGGAGAACATACAAACTCCTCACAGAAAGGACCTGGGACAAGGTTCAAACCCAGGAGCTTGCTGCCTGCTAACCGCTGCACCACTGTGCCTTCTAATATATGCATAATAGACACAAAAATGTAAACTATAACCACCATGCCTTTCTTGAACAGCCGAGGTCATTTCTGCATTTATAAATGACAATATTTAGACCTTGCAAGTAGAGTCATTTAACTTTATTCAAATATTTCAATCAGAAAAACAAATGTGTTTTTTTTTTCAGGCTATTCTTTGGCAGTACAGAAGTTCTCACAGACACTTAGTGTGTTCCAGTTTGATTTCATTGGTGACTCTCTGACAGATGATGAGATTAACGTTGGTAAGACCATAAAAGTATTGTCCCACATATCTAAACCTAGCATTTATTGCATGAATGCTATTCTCTAAAGAGTACTTCTGGAGAGGAAGTTGCCTTTGTCAAGACTATGTGTCCTCTTTCTGTTTGTGCCACATTTCTAACATGTAACTATTTGCAGTTAAGTGTAGTACCCATCAAAAAATTGAAAATGTATGTGACACAAGTGGATAAGAATATACAATGCAAGTTTACATCTTTGTTTTCTTTTCCTAGCTCAGTCTTTTCAAGAGTTTGCTGGTCTTCTCCAGGAAGTTGAGCATGACAGGATGATGATGGTGGGTTATCAACATCCTATTTCATGACTCTGCATCTTCTTCGGCTGTCATGCTTGTTAAAAGGTCTTAGAATAACCAAAATAAATTTTGCTCACTTTGCTTTTTTTCAAATGACACATTTGCGGTAAACACATTTTTGGTCTTCTCCGTTTCCTCTTTTCTACCTCAGTTAAAGAAAAACAATATCAAACTTCCCTTTTTGCCCCTATATGGAGTCACAAAATAATATTGTATTATTTTTTTTGCACAAGAAGTAGTTCCTGTTAGACCGGAGTTTCTAGATACAGATGGTTTCTGAACGTAGTTGACATTTGGGCACTTGTGGTTGTTTTGGCATCAATGAGTAGCCTCTGCTGGAGTGTAACAGGAATTACAAACTGTACCCTTTATCTCATGCCATTATGTTTGATGCACTGAACGTAAACTCACGCGAGCACCTATTAAACTGACACTATAGTTAACAATGATGTGTTATTTATATGATGAGCTTCCATATGCATTTTTGCCCTTTGAGGAATCTACTAACAACTATACTATGTTTTCCTGTACAGGTTCAGAATGCTTCTGATCTGCTTATTAAGCCATTGGAGAAGTTCCGGAAGGAGCAAATAGGATTAACAAAAGTGGGTCTTTATTCAACATTTTATTTGGTATTTACTTTAAATTGATTTTTCTTAGTGTGTGTCATTTATCTTTTTTTATAGCTTAATGTGTTATTTAGTCTATATTTAAAGAAGAGTTCTTGCGTATTTACAAAGCATATAGTGTCATGATAGCCAGGGATCATGGGTTCAATCCCTCTGTAGGGTGTCAGGAAGGGTGTTCGGCCTTAATCACGTTTTCCATCAAGGTCTGTGTCCACTTGTATAACATCACACGTAAAAACGGGCCTTTTTTAGAGTGTCATGATAGCCTGGTAGTCCGGTCCTTGTAGTTCATCTCTTTTAAGGACACAAAGGATTCAGCTCTTTGAGTAATGTCTTCATAATATATGCTATGATACAGGCTACATACAATGAATAGCCACTTTAGTGTAAAGCCCACTGAGGTAGATTTTTTATTTGTAATAATGGGCTGTGCAAATACAATTGACTTGACTTCACTCTAGATCCCTTATTGGTGAGAGAGTTGCTCTGATAGTATAAACTATCTTATGAACAGTAATGAGGATCAGTTACTTGACACACCCTTTACTTTCTAAAACCCTTTGGCAGCAAACATACAGATTGTAGCAGTAGGTATACAAGGTACACACTATGTATTTGTGAAGTTACAAGTCCAATGTGCTCCATAAAATCATCTGTAAACATTAACTTGCATTACTTGCATGATATGCAGCATTTTTGGGGGTTGGTATATTGCAATCCGAAGGTGTGCCCCCCCCCCAAAAAAAGTTTATCTCTGAACAAAATGATGATCTGTGAATTGGTTTTTCTTTTCTTGGTTTAATAGAAATTAGTTTATATTAGTCTCAAAGGGGGTTGACAGCATGCCTGTTTTGACTAGGCACAATTTCAAAAGCATAATTACTGAGAATGTTAACATTTTATGAAAATATTGTGCATGTAAAAAACAGCATGTTTTGCAGAAATTAAGATTTAAAATTTAAATAATATTAATGTTATTTATAAACTATGCTAATAGACTGGTGAAATGAAGTTCAAGGTGATATATTTGAATAATACTATGATGTCAAGGTGTCCCAATTACATTTTTACCCTAGGAGAGGAGGAAGAAGTTTGAAAAAGAGAGTGAAAAATACTACTCCCAGTTGGATAAACACCTGAATCTTTCAGCCAAGAAGAAAGAGAGTCATCTTCAAGAGGTCTGCTGAAATGCATTGAACAAAGTTGTTTTTTTACTACAATATATCAAAAACGGAAAATTTTGAAATCGTTTTAAATAGGCTACTTTTTGAATTCTGTTATCTGTGCTACAGGCTGATGAACTTCTGGACAAAGAACGAGTAAACTTCTATGAGTCATCAGTGGAATATGTCTATCAGATCCATCAGGTGCAGGACAGGAAGAAGTTTGATGTGGTGGAGCCTGTGAGTGGTGTCTTTAGTCTCCTAATCTTTGTTTCCTGGCCTGAAAATGTAACCAGGAACTCAGGAATCAGCTCTACTGTAAAATAATATTGGTCATAGACTGAAATATTATTCACAAATGAATTTTTTGTCAAAATCAATATCAAGTCCTCCAGTCATCCAGCCGCTCACTTGGCTGAAAACTAGTGGAAATAAATTATTTTCATTCATTATGGCTTCAGACTTGTTTACATCATTCAAAATTAAATTTTATGGGACCTACCATAATCCATGGAAGCCCCCAAGAATGACTGTTTTACTGATCTGTGGCCTTGTCTAACAATTTTTTATTCTGATCCCCTATTCTTTGCATCACCACTTTGGTGATCTACCCATCATGCATGTAAATTATTAGCACCTGACATGGCATGTACTCTTGGCTATGACATACGTATTCTATGCTTTAAATTGACATAAAAAATATATCTGCTAATTGCAGACTTGCATGCATGTCATTTTGGATGAAAGTCTCTGCTAAATGAGAAAATATGAAACGTAAACTCCTGCCATGTTGGAGTATCTGGAAATAGTTATTTTTTAACCATAATTCATTGATCTTTTTAACTCTGATTTCCTTGTGGGGGCGGCATAGCTCAGTGGGTAGAGTGGTCATCTGGCAATCGGAAGTTTGCAGGTTTGATCCCTGGTCCTGCATGTCGAGGTGTCCTTGAGCAAGACACTTAACCCCTAACTGCTCCCCGAGCGCCATATGTTGGTAGCTCACTGCTCCTATAATAGGTTGGGTCAAAAATGCAGAGAAATCCAAATTTCCACTTGCGGGACTGATAAGGGAATCTTCTTTTTTTTTGTGCAGGTCTTAGCTTTTCTTCACAGCATTCTAACACTCAATAACCTGACCGTAGAGATGACTCAGGACTTCATGCCTTACAAACAGGAGCTGCAACTCAGCTTGCAAAATGTAAGTAGTAGCATCAGTAACAACACATGATCTCATTAATATGTTTGAGGAGGCTTTAACTGGACTTCCAAATGCATCCAAAATGCTATCTTGAGATTTGATCTGCAGACAAGGAATCACTATGAGAGCACGCGGGAGGAGATGGAGGAGCTGATGAAGAGAATGAAACACCCATCCCAGATTTGTAAAATGCACCATCTACCAACAATGGAGGGTTACCTCTACAGTCAAGAGAAATGTTAGTACACTGGGTGTGTGTATGTATCACTTTAACTGTATTCTTAATCCTACCACACGTGATCTGACTTGACTTTTGTTTTTAAAGGGGCATTGGGTGTGTCATGGGTAAAGTACTACTGCAAGTACCACAAAGAAAACAGACTGTTGGTCATGGTACCTTGTGAACAGAAACCTACAACTAAACAGGTACTTAAATAAAACGAAACATATCATTTGTTGACCCCTCCACAGACTATAAAACATAAATCATAAATTTGTTTGCCTCTAATGCTGACGTCGAATTATTAACGTGCACTTCTTCACACTGCTTATCAGCTAAGAAATAGATCTTCATCTCTCTCACTGCCTCCACACATCCACAATATTTCTTTCATAACTTCTACTTATCAATTCACTCTTTCTTTTTACTCTAGGGCCCTACAGAGCTGACCCTTAAATCCTGCATCCGCCGGAAGACAGAATCCATAGACAAGCGCTTCTGCTTCGACTTTGAGGCTAATGAGAGGTAAGAACTAATAAAAGGGAGAAACTGAGATGAGGTAGCATAACTGCCTTATGGGATAAACAGGTCTAAGCAGCGAGGTGAACAGGTGGTATTGAAGGACAGAGTCTGAGGGGCTAACTGGATTTTAGCCCAAACAGTCCTGTAGCAACAGCCTCCTGATGGAAACAGATGGCAAGGGAAGGAACATAATGAACTCATATTTATATAGGCAGGCCACTCGGTACAGAATGCACTTAAAAAGACACAACACCCAAAGGCGGATATGTCCTATTCAGGGCTTATCTCTGAAAATGACTGAATTTTGATTGGATATTTTAAATGTTGAAAGAGGGTTTAAACCATGCATGAGATGCTCAAAAGTGTTTCTCTAAACACCGCTAACTTGGGCCAACGCGAACAATACCAAAGCCCTAATCAGAAATTTGCATACAAGAAGGCCTTTCTGCTGCCTTTAACCAATCGCATCGCCAACTGAACTCTCCGGCCCTCTTACCTCTCATTATCTATGGCTGAGAGTTGTTTATTGCCTACGCTGTGACTCATGGGGTTGATGAGATTTGTGCAGCTTACATACAGGTAGATTGTTCACTTTAATAGTGGTGTGATTTTGTTTCCTTTTTCTTTTCATGCTCAGGCAGTATTCTGAAGCTTATAGAAAGGAATCACTCATAAAACACACCTAACCATTGTCTTCTTCCATTTTGTGTACTTGTGTGTCTGTGTGATGCTAGTTGGTAAGGTTTGAGTTTATCCACCAATTTCTGACTATCTTAAGTCACTTTGGATAAAAGTACCCAATGAGCAAATGTAAATGTTTTTATTGGTAGTACCTTTATGTCAGAGATGGAAGGCTTACTCGGATATAGGAATTGTTTATGAACCCTGCAGAAGTTTCTAGCTACATTAAAGGGGCAAGCGTTGATCCTAGTTTGTTATTTTTTCCCTTTCACAATTCAATTGCAAAACACGACAAAGTTCTGCAATTTCCTAAACTTGGAGCACAGTTGGAAGTTGAAAATTTAAAGAGTAGGCTACCGGCTGTGAAATTTGGCACCAAATTCAGTTGCCTCTGCAGTAGACAGATTGTAGAAGATGTGTTTATCAAGTCTGATTGTCATATTGGCATTCATGTTCAAACCCTATGGTTACCCAAGGGGATTTTGATAAAGTCTAGCAGAGCTTCAAACAGTGCAGTCAGGTGGAGAAAATGATTATTGAATGGATTCATATGCTTTTAGTTTCTGTCTCTATGATGGAGTTTGTATTCCAATTAAAATGAAGATCTTTTTATGTAACAAAGGAAAAGTTTGAAATTCTATCAACATGAAAAACTTTGAATCTGCATGTCGAGAGATTAGACATGTTTAAGATTAGGCACAACAGGTCTTTCAGCAAATAGAAAATCTCAAGGCAAACTTTTACTCTTAAATGACACGTACTGTATTACTCTTGCCATAGAAACACACCCGTCACATTTCAGGCTCTTTCAGAAGGGAACAGGAAGTTGTGGATGGAAGCTATGGATGGAAAAGAGCCTGTGAGTTATTTTTATTCACTTTATTATTTACTGAATCAGTTTTTTTAGGATACAACATAGCATAGATTGTTGCTCTGTTGAGGTCCTTGTAGATACTCTTTTTTTCCCACAAACATTGTCTTTAATTTGGTTACCTTAATTTTTAGAAGTATTCATACTGCTGCCTAGTTCTTTCATTGAGGCAGTTTCTTGGCTTTCAAATACTGAACCAAAAGGTTTCATATACTAACAATGCTTCATCTACAGTTTGTAGTTCAGGTTTTGAACAATATTTTACTTTCAATATTCTAAATGAGTCATTTTATTGAACCAGATGCCACATTTCTCCCATACATGTTTTGGGTGCAATGTCAGCTAAATTAGTATACTTGATAAATGAAAAGACTGATGAATCATTAAACTCAAATGAGTGTATGCTTCAGGAACTGATGAACCAAAGGCAGCAGGTTTGACCCTACTGCTGGGCATCAGGATGGGCATACGGCCTTAATCCCCCAAACTCAATCTAACTACACCTGCACAATGTGGGACTAATCATGACAAGTAAAACGGACCTCTCTGTTGTGCATAGCTGAAATATTTAGCTAGCTACTGGGGTATTGGAGCAAATACAATTCACCAGTCTTGCAAGAGGATGTGAAAATACAGAAGGTGCATTTTTCCAGTTTGTCCTTCCTGCCAAACTTTTCTCACCATCTCCCATCCATCCATCCATCGTCAACCGCTTATCCGGTGTCGGGTCACAGAGGTAGCAGATTTCAGCCGGGACCTCCAAACTTTCCTTTCCCTTGCAACATCCACTAGCTCTGATTGGGGGATCTCAAAGCGTTCCCGGACCAGTGTGGAGATATAATCCCTCCATCTGGTCCTCGGTCTACCCCGTGGCCTTCTCCCAGCTGGACGTGCCTGAAAAACCTCCTTTGGGGGGTGACCAGGTGGCATCCTTACTAGATGCCCGAACCACCTCAACTGGCTCCTTTCTATTTGTAGGACCAGTGGCTCTACTCCGAGTCCCTCACGTATGTCTGAACTTCTCACCCTATCTCTAAGGGAGACACCAGACACCCTCCTAAGAAACCTCATCTCAGCTGCTTGTATCCGTGATCTTGTTCTTTCAGTCATGACTCGGATTGGACAATCCTCTGGTGTCCTGCTTAGAACCATGGTCTCAGATTTAGAGGTACTGATCCTCATTCCAGCTGCTTCACACTCAGCTGTGAACCGATCCAGTGAGTGTTGGAGGTCAGAGACCGAGGATGTCATCAAAACCTCATCATCTGCAAAAAGCAGTGATTTAAAATGAATTGAAAACCCTCTCTCCATGACTTCGCCTGGAGATCCTGTCCATGAAGATCAGAAACAGGATAGGTGATGAGGTGCAACCCTGGGGGAGACCAACCCCTACTGGGAAAGACTCTGACTTACTACCCAGAACTCTGACACAATTC
>OMLC01056066.1:0-16672 GCA_900302585.1 Regalecus glesne
TTATTATTATATTGGTGTTTTTGCTTTATATCTATTATACCTTAAATGAAGCGTTTTATCTTTGCTCAAGTAAATCAGTAAAATCCAGTAACTATTATCTTAGTTAGAGTCAATAGATAAATAACACTGGTTTCCTTAGGGTTAGGTTTTTATGGCAGATTATTGAACTTTTTGCTCAAAAGAATGTAAAAACAATCAAACACAAAGCCAGGCAGTGGCAAAGACCTGAGTCATCCATCCCTTTAGTTTCAGTGTCAGCCTGTTGAACAAGGGGTGAAATGGGATGCAGCCTTTTTCAGCATCTATGGAGAGCAGGATGTTGCTGCAGTGATCTTTATTCGTTTTCTAACCTAAAATCAATATGTTTGTGTTGTTTCCATGGTAAGAGAGAGCTGATTTCACCTCTCCCCCTCCCTGTGTATGGGAATGGCCAGTCTCTCTATGTGCACTGAAGCTCAGGCAGAAAAGCCAGTAATGGCAACTTGAGACAAGAGAGCTAGACTGTGACTTGGCATTTTCCCAAGTCACAGAATGTACTTGAACTAAATCCAGCAAGAGAAGTTAACACTGGCCAAAGTGGATTTATCTAGGTCTCAAATCATATCTGTCTAGGGGATCTGTGTCAGAGGCAGGCAACAGCATTTAGCGCGCCGACTTTTCCAGCTTGGCTCTACGCTGTGCGAAAAAAAAAGTAATTTGGTATCATTCAGGTTTTATTTGTGATTCTTCATTCCATGATGTCTACAAAGGAACTCATGTCGTCTTGAACGACCAAAAGACAAGTCAAGTCCACTTTAGTTGTATAGTTCATCATCCCAAACACAGATTCGCCTCAGTGGGCTTTACAATAACACAACATCCTGTCCTTAGACCCTCACATCAGATAAGGGGAAAGCCCCTAAAAAAGGAACTTTTAACAGTAAGAAAAAAATACAAGTAACAACCCTCAGGGAGAGCAACAGAGGAGGGGTCTCCCTCCCAAGATGGAAAGGCATGCAACGGATGTCGTGTGTACAGCATAAAACACAATTTATAGCACACAACACTGAATGGAATCGCAAGACATATGACGACAACAACCAAACAACAACAACAACAACAATAATAATAATAATAATAATAATCACCTTTATAGAGACAGTGCATATTAATGGACTTTTAGAATGTAAATATGCTAGATGCAGCCACCAGGCTAATTCTAATCATATGAATAGTAAATGATCAAAGGACTTGCTCTTATATAGCCCTTTTCTAGTCTAGCACTGTGTCGAGTTGTCCTTGAGCAAGACACCAATCCCCAAAATGTGCAAAACCTGAGATGGAATGGTGACCCATCTACATTGTTTCCCCATTCCTCACCCAATGAGCGCTGGGAGATGCTCCGGCATGACCCTGCGACCCGATCTGGGAAAGGTGGATGACAGTGGACTGATGGGTGGATGGGTGGATGGGTGGATGATGGACTTGGAAGTGGCCGTAGTAGCTCAGCAGCAGAGCGCGCACAGCAGAGGAGGATGAAGCAGTTGTCGTAGGCCCAGCCCACCACGGTGTCCCAGGAAGGGCACCCAGCATGAGTTTCCCAGGCTCCTCCCAGTTCACATGAACAGAAAAAGAGACAGAAGACATCATTAAGCAAACAAAAGACATATGAGAGAAGAGCAGAGTTTGCATTTTTCAATTAACAAATGTTTTGTAATCTTTAATCTTGTCAGAAGAACAGCACTTGGTTAGCTCATTGAGACAGAAACCCACCTGCCATACGATACAGTTCACAAGCCACTTAATTTAAAGGGAACTATTTGTCAGTTAAGTGAAAAAGATGAGTCTTGTAGATTTGCATGCAATGTAGATTTAAAGGACTCTGTGGAAGAAACTGTTTTTATATCTGGTTGTTTTGGTGCACGCTGCTCTGTAGCGCTAATCAGCCGCCAATCAGGGGCGGCATAGCTCAGTGGGTAGAGCGGTCGTCTGGCATTCGGAAGGTTGCAGGTTCGATCCCCGGTCCTGCATACAGTATGTCGAGGTGTCCTTGAGCAAGACACTTAACCCCTAACTGCTCCCCGAGCGCCATATGTTGGCAGCTCACTGCTCCTATACAATAGGTTGGGTCAAAAATGCAGAAAAATCCAAATTTCCCCTTGCGGGACTGATAAGTGAATCCTTCATTCATTCAATCAGAGGGGAGGGAGGAGGGGGAAGAGGTTGTGAGCAGGGTGTGATGGGTCTGCAGTGATGCTGCCTCCCTGTTGTAGAAGTCATGGATGGAGGGCAAGTTGGCCCCAGTGATCTTCTCTGCAGACCTAACTGTCTGTTGAAGTGTGTCCCTGTCCTGTTTGGTGGCTGATCCAAACCAGACACTGATGGATGTACAGAGGACAGACTGGATCACTGCAGTGCACAACTGAACCACCACTTCCTGAGACAGGTTGAACTTCCTGAGCTGATCCTGGGATATGTGGAGTCCAGATATAATAATAATGATCATGCTGATGATAATGATAATGATAATAAAACATATATCTTATATCTGTAAATTTTCACCTCAAACACTGTGCTGTTAACTATGATGAAAGGAGTCAGTGTGGATGTGTGTGTGTGTGGGGTGGGGGTCTCCTCATGAAGTCCACTGTGATCTCCATAGTTTTGAGTGTGTTCCACTTCAGAATACTGGAGCCACAACAGAGGATCAGCTATTCAACCTCTTCTTGTCTATATGATGAAGCGGTGCCATCTAGGAAAAAAAGAGACCTCGGGTCTCCTCCCACTATCCAAAGCAAGTCAAAAGAAAAATAATCTCCTAACTGCACATAGTGTGAGTGATCATGTGTTGGCCACAATGGACTGGCTAAACTCCCGAGAACAACAATTACTGTGTTTGGATTCAGATTCCATGTAATAATCATAGTGAGTGACCATTGACCTCAATCCATCTTGGATCTTACATCGGCTCAATTTAATTTATAAATTCTGCAGGGCTTAAAGTGTACCTAATTACTTTATTATCTCGTAACTGGTCGATTTATAATTTCCGTTAGCGTTTGCACTGATTTGCTATAAGACAGGTTCACATGTGGCACAGCAGTGCCCCCAGTTGATAAAAGAAGCACAATACAAATGACACATTCAGATTTTTCCAACTTCAAAACATCTAAAAGAATAAGATATTCGCTATAGCTGCTGCCAGCTCTTCTGTAATGACTGTAATATCATATCAATATCATTAGATGTGGATAACTGAATCTAGATACATAGTTACATGATTTAGATACATTTGATTTTTAGAGCTGATGTTCAGCCCCAGGCAAAGCTGCCAGGTTGCAAAGTCAAGAACTGACATGTTCCACAGGATAAAACTTGTTTTTCATAACTGGGACACTGTGGTTCATGTATGGAGTAAATGTCATTTATTCCCCAAGCCCCAGGGTCTCCAGGTAGGTTAGATTGTAAGGAATGGAGATCGCCAAGGTTTAATAGGTCCATTCATTGAAATTGTTTGAAGAAAACAAACTCATTGCCATGAAGTTCTCTGTATACTCCCATCTCAGACCTCCAGGTGGTAAGATATTGAAAGAAAGAGACGTTTCCTCATACAGGAGACATCTTCAGCCTAAGCTGATTGCAAATATCCACATTGACCCACTGCCCTGGGACCAGACTAAGACATCTTCAGTCTGAGCTTGGATTACAGCCAAAAGCCTACGAGTGAAATTGTGGGTTAAGGGGCACCGAGCTGACAAACTAATTCAAAACACACAGAGACAGATGTCGAACAAATGGGTGAGACAACTAAACTTTGCCATTGACTCTTTGAGAGCCAAAGAGGAGCAGATCCTAGCAGATCGTCCGGGCTGTTTTCGATGTGCCTGCAAGCCCATCTAATCTGTACATATGGGTCAAAGCAGTCACCAGCACGCCCAAGCAAGGGACCCATATCCGAAGCTGTTGCACAGAGGCACTTGAGACGTGGTGCTGATGGGATACAGGATCAGATCCTGAAGACCATCGCTGAAGCCATCAGCACAGGAATTGAGTGAGGCAAAGCGGTCCTGACCCCCTAAGTAGCTTATTGCCTTTATCAGGACTAGTAAGCATCCAAAACCCAGAACATCTGCAAGCATACTGAACTCAGCTAAGGACTGGGAGCTATTTGTGGACCTGAAATGGCAGCTGAAGTTCCCCAACCATAATGCAGACCCCACCCTGTGACCAGGTATTGCCCTTGAGTCTAAGTCAACCAAGCGAGAAGTGCTGCTGGAGCCGACAGTCCCACGGGAAGATGGCTTGGAAGAGGCCTTTGAAAGGGAGCTGGCCAAGCATGCAGGAGTGGTCAGTAACTGCTCTCAGGCTGGATGGAGAGAGAAGCCTCCAACTCGAGGTCAAATTCAGAAGATCCATAGCCCGTTCTTTAACCAGTGCCTTCCGAGATTTGGACATCAAGGAAGATAGGAAGATGAGAGCCATCTGCAGTATCACGGATGCCGCAGAGAGGTCCTAAAGATAGCTGTGGCTCAAAAGAGGAGAACCAAGGAGTCACAGGTACCTAGAAATCTGAACACAGTCCTGGCTGGGTTACCTAGAGTGTGTGATGTTGAAAGACCCCGAAACACCTCATGATTCCAGGAACATCACTTGATGTGTCCAAGGACATCAGGAGATTTATTTACACAGAAAAACATATTTTCGTGCTCAATGTTCCAGGTAGTCAAAAAGGTCAAAATAGGTTGAATCAGGTCATCTGAATATAGGTTTAAAAAACAGGAGGATGTTTCAACATTCATCTGAATGTCACCTTAGTTCAGTTCTGAGTCAACAACATGAGTTACTTAAACCCCTGGTAAGGGACAGAGATGTAAATTAGAATACTCATAATCATATTTAGGTAAAACAATGCCAAAATCTTAGTAAAAAGCAAGACACAAATATACAAATGTGTCATCTGCATAGCGCTGGAAACTGACTTCATATACTCGGATTTCTAGGCCAGGAGGTGAGATGAGTTAGAAAAAAGTATAAATTATCGATCAGGAAGAGCTGAAGTCCTCTTTTGAACCCCAGAAGACTGGGACACCACTAACAGTTGTGATGTGATAACCAGGGGTTGAATTACACTGATTACAGCTGCAATGAAGCCAAAAGAGAAAAGCCAAGATCACTTTTGTCCACTTTTCTTGTCACATTTTCATTTATTAACTTAAAATAAATGCATTGTATTGTCAACCATCATCCTACTAACATACTGCAAATTATTAGTCTGGTGTGCCAAAGAGAACCTTATTGGTGAGTATACAAATAATATTTGCGCTTGCTGAAAATCCACATTACACACAAGGTATTTGACCACAAAGGCAATTTGGGTATAGCACATATAAAACCCCACAAAGACCATACCAACACAGAAAAGAGGGTTGCTCAAAATAATCAATATAAAGACAAAAACAGGGCACCTCGGAATCTGATTTCTGGGTCTCAGACCCTTTGCAATTTGAACAATAATGACAAGTCTCACAAATCTACTACTACTACTACGACCACTACTGCTACTTTCAGCTACTCCCAGTAGGGGTCGCCACAGCGGATCATTAATCTCCATCTGTTCATGTCCTCTGCATCTTAAAGACTCACAAATATATTCCAATAAAAACAAACAAAAAAAAAACTCAAGTTTGTGACTTGATCATTCCACTTTATTTTCAGCATTATGCAACATTAGATGTATAAATATCTTTTAATATACAACTTTTCTGACATCCATAGACCTCTCCATGGATAAAATACAAAACTCAAATACTTTTTATTGCACATATCCTAAACGACAAACCATAGCAACAGTAAGCAAGTTCAGCTAATACTAGTTTTCCACAAACAAAGAGAAAACAAAATATGACAGGTGGAAGAAGGAGGTGACGGAAGAAGAGACGTTACTGCACAAATGTCATCAGATCTCAATGGCAATGGAAGGAAATCACATTCCACAATAATGCACATTTTCTGTGCTACAGAACATACATTTGGCAAATCAACAATCAACAAAATACATCCATGATGCTTTGTAAAAAAAAGGTTAATGTATTTTTACAACTTGAATGTCAGTCTTCAGAGAATAAACAAAGGCATGGGGGCAATATAGATGGTCTGTTATTCAAATGTAGTTTTGTAATCTTCATTCAGAGCCACTTCAGAAAAGGCAACATTACACCTTATAGAACACTCATCTCTCAATCCCCCTTTTAACACTCTATCGGAAATGAATGGGGAATACTGATCAACGTTAAGGTGCATTTGTTCTCACACAAGACATAAGCAATACATTTACGATATCTAATGCAAGTAAATGTCAGATTCTGATAAAATCTCTACAATCATTACATGGTCAAGTTTGCATTCATGAATATGTTCTGCCTTTTATATACATTTTATTTCGTGCCAGGCTTAGATAAGAGTATCTTAAGTTTGACCGGTCAATTTTGAGTTAGAGAAGTTTATTGTTTTCATATATCCAAGCACGAGAAAGCAAATACTGCATAACATGCTTGGAAATCTAGGCTACGTTCTGGTTGACACAGGGTTGGCAATTTAAAGGCATCTACAGGAAAGACACAGATACACATTTATAAAATATGTGTAATTAGAGAAATGTGACTCTGATACACAACAATCAACATGTAGAGTACCAAGGTTACCATCAATTTCATAGTGTGAACATGAACTATCTGATGCAACTCTCGGCCTCCCCATACAAAACCTTTACCTTGCTATAGATGTAAGTGAGGTGCCAAGCGTACAGAAGGAGCCCACAACCTCAGAACGGACATGATATTAATATGTTAAGGACAGCAGGTATTTCAGCAATGTATATGGCTGAAAAAGAACCCTTATGAATAAATTTCAATAAAAACACAACCAAAATGCTTCATCTTGTGTAATTCTAGTCAGAAGTGGGGAGGCTACCCCAACTTTTAAGAAACTGTTGATCAAATTTTTGCCAACTTTTTTCACTTAGTTTCCCTTTTTTGTTGAATGGTCATTTACTTCAAATCAAAGTAAGCCAATAACACAGCTGTGGCATCTTTAATCATGAGCACGTCATTGGTGAAAGGTGACAGCACCCACAGTTTTGTTATTAATGCTACATCTTCAAGAAAAGCCTGGTTGCCCCCTCATGCCTTATTTCTCTCTCTTCAAGTAAAATCTGGACATGTAAAAACACTCTCAATTCATAGAGAGGATACTTTTTTTTAAGAAAACCTCACGCTAGCTTACTTAAGACCACAACCAGGACACAATTCTGTGATATCACTTGAAATACAAACAATGCAAAATATATACATATAATACAAATAACACTAGTCAATCCCTTTTTTACAGTATAATATCTACAACATAGTGCATAAAAACAAATTTTAGAAATGTACAAATGCAGATGAGAGGAATGTGAATAACAACAAACTTGCTCAGAACAGCAAGTTTGATTTCCCATAATTCTAAGGCCCCTTGACCATGAATGTGTCTTCTAGAGCTGTGAGATGATTCTGTACTTTTATATTTTTAGGAGAGAAGCACGGGATGTGGTGTGTTTCTTCTGTGTACCATAATGAAACCTATAACTGATGGATTACCCTGAACAGAAAAGATATTTCATCTCTGCATTTGCTGAGTGTGCCAGTGAATTTAAAGTTTGCAATTTGATCAGCATTAAACAGTCAATTAAAGTAGTTTAGGTTACTGCATTAGATACAAAAGGAGCTACAAGCCTAAAGTAAAGAGTGCAATTCCAACTCAGTTATGGCACTGACTATACAGTACAGCACAGTATTCACGAGGCTCCCCCCTATCCTCCCTGACATGCTTATTGCACAATATTTTCTACTTCAAAGGACATGAACTGCCAGATATTCACTAAACAATAAAAAAATAACTAAAAATTAAAAAAATCACGAAAAGTAATCAGCAAATCATTGTCTACATTCAGTACTATGAACATTTACAGTGCTGCCATAAGTAATGTTATTGAATGCATGTATTCAGAGTCCAGTCAAGGACTTGGAATACAAATAATAAAGAAAGGCAAACGTTTGTATACACACACACTCACACACACACATTTCTTGCACCGTGACAAACCCAAACAGCTTCCCCGGTCTTCAGTCAAAATAATCAAAAATATATGATGATGCTCACACAAAACATTGTCTTAAAACTCAAAATCTCTTAAGCAATATGAATAAGTGCTATTATAAATTACCTTGTCACTTTTTGACAGTTGAGTTATGGGGTGACTCTTTCATTGGCTTACACCGACCAGTGTCTTTGTCTGAACCTGCACCATCTTTAGGTGAAGAAGTGACAGCTCTTGATGTGTCTCTTCTCATGTACCTCTGCACAGACACAGCTTCTGGAGAGGATTCTTTCTTCTTCCTCTCCCCCTGGTCCTTATGGCTAGATAGCACATGTTTATCAGAGGCCGCGGATCTGGAATCATGTGCACCATGTCTAGAACCAGGAACATCTACTCCAACATGGTGAATGTCCTTTGGTGCCTCACACCTAGAGACTTCCTTTAATGCCCTTGATGAGGGCTCTGGAGCTGTGCTGCTGCAGACCTTGCCTGAGGATAGTCCATTGTTTGGTGGATGTGGTTCTCTTTTCATTGCGGAGGGATCAGCCTGGGAAGGAACGCCTGATAGATGAACTGGGTCATTCTGGAGCTGATTTGTGTGCTGTTGAGCTGATGGAGATCTTTTTGGTTTGGAGTCAACAGAGTCTTCCACAACTGGTACCAACGTTCTGGATGAGGGGTCTTTGTGTTTGCCATCAAGGCTTTGCTTTACAGGTGGGGCTGGGGTACCAGAGGGCTTCAGGGCAGAAGGTGAGGTTACACTTTTGGAAGAGCTTACTTTTTGTTTCATATCCCCGTTTTCCTTTTTCACATGAGCTGAGTGTACAGTGACATTTTTGGCTGGAGGTTCTTTTTGCTTAATATCCGTGTTTTTTCTGGAAGAAAGTGCTGAAGGAGTTGGTTGTGCGGACTCATTCTCCTTTGAAACTGAACCAGGTCCAGTTAATTTAAGTAGGTTTTCTTGCATTTTAGAGTCATCAATGACTTGCACGGGTGAACATGAGACTTTAGAGATATCCTTTGCTCTGGAGTCGAGACTTCCCTTGACTACTGGGAGAAGTGGAGTCATGCTGGGAGATTTGTCTCCCTGTGTATTGATCCTGCCATCTGTCTTCCTGACAGTGTGTTCTACTGGCTTTGGGTCAGGTTTTGATTTACTTCTAGGACTTAAAACTATTTCATTTGCAACTTTTGAATGTGAATCTGTGGCCCTCGCTGCAGAGGCCACACTAGTTTTTACTGGACTGACCTCACTTTCTTGCTTTCGGGAGATAAGATGCTTTGTCTGAAGGGCTTTAGTTTTGTTTTCAACTGGACAGTTCATTGATGGCACGTGCCCAGACTCATTAGTACGTATGCTGTTGGTCTTTTCAGTCTTTGGTGGTGCAGGAGGATCTCTGATTTGTTTCAGTACATTGTTATCTACTAGTGCAGGACAAGGGGTAGGTCCATCCATCTTTTGACATGAGCTCAATGTGGTCTCAGTGATCTCCTTCGCTGTGGTCTCCACTGTGTACTGTCCCCCATCTTTTTGCTCCACTTCCTGGTTTGCATCTTCCTTTTTAGACTCTTTCGTTACATTTACACTGACTGGTATGGTTTCCCTCTTATGAATTTGACCGCTTGTACCCATGGAGTATTTCACAGCTGGTATAGCTGGTTTTAATTCTTCTTTGCTGATCGGTGTCACAGTGCAGAGCTGAAGCTTTGAGTTTGAACCACAGGTTTTGTTTTCACCACCAGGTGTCACTGTTTCCACAGGGACTTGGGATTTAGCATTTAAGGAAGGGGGTTGAAGTAGCAACTGCTGCTTTGAAAGGTAATGAATGTCTTCTAAGATGTAGCTCACAGACACAGTGTTACTTTGTAAGTTAGCCCGAGAAATAGGGACCAGGGTCAGGGTCTCTGCCGTGACTTGATTCACATTATTCTGAAGATTAGTTGGTTTTAATTCAGATTCTCTAAGTTTTGAACAGCCCGTCTTCTGTTCGTTGGCATTTGTGGCTTGGATCTCCACTTGAACCACAGGAAGAGTAGTTATTGGGCCTGGTGTTAGCTTAGCTGCTGTCACAGAACTGGCCATCTTTGAGCTATCCACACTTTGTAGCATAGAGGATGGAGCTGCGTCCTGCGGTTCCATTTCATCCTCTTGATCCTCATTGCTGACCTCTCGTATGGAGGGCGTTTTTCCAGAGAAGTGAGAAGTGTGTCGACAACTCCTATGATCATGAGACAAAGATGGATTTGACTTCATGTTAGTCCGGCTTTCTTGTTTACCACTAAAGGCCGAGGCCTCCACTTTTGAGGAAGGGGCCTTCAGGGGTTCAATGTTTTTGTCTTGTGGTTTCTCGCTGCCCTTTACTTCTGCTGCTGAAGGACCTGACTGCTCTTTGAGGGTCATTTTACTTGTAAGAGTGGAAATAGGTCCAGGGCTTGGTGCCCTAACAAGAGGACTCTTCAGCTTTTCTGTAGACTTAAGTTGGGGGCAGGATATTTGTTTTTCAGTGGGGCTCTGGAGCCACAGTGGAGGCCCAATAGAGAAAGTGTCACTTTGATTATCCACCATTTTAGACAGGTTGGTATCTGTTTTGGACACTCTTGGCCCTGACAGCAGGCCAATGTCCAGGGTTCCCTCCAGAGGTTTGAGGGAAGAAACAAGACGTCCTTCCAGTTTATATTCAGAGGAAGTCTTACGCAGTGGAGCCTCTGTTGAAGAAATGAGCTGGAGCTTTTCCACAGCACTCTCCCCCCTACTACAGAAGTGTTTGGGAACTAGGCCTTCAGGGCTTGAGTGAACATTGCCGAGGCCTCCTTTCATGTGGTCATGGGATATGGTTGAGTCCAACTGTAGGCTCTTAGACCTGGTGGTGCAGAAGTGGATGCTGTCATGGATACTGGGAGACAACCTACACATGCTGTCATCCCGTTCTTCAAATGATAACCTCTTCCTGTTAAAGTCTATGTTTGGAGCTTTAAAGTCTAGTCTTTCTGGCTTCATGCACTCTCGACTCTGTCTGGAATGCTGCCTGTCTGGGTGAACAGAACACATAGGTGATCGGAGGCCCCCCTCACTCTCACAGCTACCGGTGCCAGGCGGCTCGGGGACGCTCTCACAGACACGTGTGTTGAGTTTCTTATAAAGCACATCTTTAAGGGTGGCACTGGCAGCTTTGACCTCTTGTGTGCCAGACTCTGGGCTACTCTGAGGTTTGCTTTGAGTCCAGATAGGAAAGCCTTTCTCTCTGTCTTCACTGCATAGGGTCAACAAGTCAGACTCGCGCAGGGCATCTTGCTTTTGTAGTAATTCCCTCCTATCTGACCAGTCTTGACTTTTTACCACCCCCTTAGTCTTCAGCTTTTCCTTATCAAGCTCCTCCACTGATTCCTGTCGGCCTACCTTACGGGTGACTGGCCTCTTCAAGCAACCCTGCTCAGCAGGACGAACACGGGTGATGGTAAGCAGCTCAGAGAGCGTCTCCTCCACATTCTGGAAATTAGGATTATCCTTCTGCCCAGACTTCAGCTCCTCACCCAGTGCTTCCTCCTGGGTCACCTCCAGGCTGTGTTTTCTGGGACACAGGTGCTTCTTATCCCCCGTGTAAGAGAGAGACAGCTTTTCTTCAGACTGGACACGTTTCAGGAGGGGTGAGCGGGGAGGTTCAGCACTTTTAGAGCATACAATATGGTGGACAATTGTAGGTGGGGAGTGCATCTTGGCTGGAAAGGCCTGAGTTGTCTTGGACATTGTGACAGGGTATCCACCAAGGAGTGGTGAAGGTGAGCGCTGAGGAGAGGTTGGTTGTGGTGTAGGTGATGGTGTCCGGGCTAGAGGAGAGGGGGGTATGTTACCAGCTGACTTGCGGCGCCCTTGACGAAGCCTTTTCCCTGTCAGCTTGGGGCCAAGGCCATGGAGGGTGCTGGGACGGATATGGCCTGATCCTGCCGGGGAGTTGGGGGCACTGGAACTTGGGGAGCTACTCTGCGAGGAGTTGCCACCTGCAAATCACAGAAAGGATATCAACAACCTAAGTAGAGAGGACTCTAATAAAGATACTGTTTATTTGAGGGAAAGCACTTTCAGGCAATCATCAAAATGAGATATTATCTCCACCTGACTGGTTTAATTCTGATGTGGGAAGAAAGGCTGCAGTAGGGGAGCGAGGGGACAGGCTGTGGGTGGGGGAGCCTGGGAGACTCTCACCAGATGAAAGAGAGTGGTTGAGAGAGGTGAAACTACGGCTGGTGTGCAGGAGAGGGGAGGGCTGCATGGCAAAACGCTTGAAATGTGAGCGCCACCTAGGGGAAAGAAAGGAAAGAAATACAATAATTAATAGACTTATATTAGTGAATCTCCAATGATCTTAAACAATATATGGAAAAATATATTAACAATATCAAATATTTTTGAAAGATAAAGAACATGTCAGACTAGTGAAAAATACAAAAACATGGAAAATATTCTATTAAATCAATATTAATATGCTCTGATATTTTATATATATAAAAACATAGAGGGGGGGCATGGTTGCTCAGTGGTTCGTTTGCCAGTCTTGGGAACTGACAAACAAATGGCAGTGGGTCCGATTGAACAATTGTGGTCCGTTGTGAGGAAAACTATTTATTACGTATAGTTGTGCAGTATTACTGTATCCTGACATGTTTTTGCCCTATGAAATATCCAAGCTCCTGAAAAGGGAAAAAAAATGTGAATCAGAGTATTCACACACAGGCTCCAGGCAACCAATGCCAACATGGATCAAAATACATTGTTTTGCTCAGTAATCCAGGTAGGAAAAAAATCTTTATAATTTGAATGATCCTCTTGACTTAAATTTAGAATTTATGTCCAGATGGTCTGATTCAATTCATTGTTGTTTTTTTTTAAATATCCTAACATACTTGCAGCAAACTACTTTGGTCCAGTTAAAACACTGTATTAGATGTCAGGATGTCTCATGCACACCTTGTATGAAATCAAATTTCATTCTTTAAAAAAATTCACCTCTCTGAAACCTTGCTGGACTTCTTGGTACATCTGAACATCTTGCTCTTGTGGCTATTCCTCCTTGCAGGACCGGTTTTTATTGAGGTATTTTCAAAGGGGGTTGTTGAAATGGCCACTTTATTACCACTCTAAGCAAAATGAAATCAAAAAAGTAATTCAGTGGTTAATAAAAGAATATATTTATACAAATGGTCTTGTCCAAATCTCTTTAGAGGCAATTATTTGTCGTATAGGAGCATAGTTTTTTATGAAATGTACTTGTCTCATCTGTGAATAGAAGACCTAAATTAATGGAAAGACAATAACTTACCTTGAGTAGGAGCTCCACCACTTCGGTATGGACTAAACCATGGACTGGCTCTCCATTCACGTGAGTAATGAGGTCTCCTGCTTTAAGTCCAGCTTTTTGGGCAGGGCCACCATCCTCGATATTCTGACAGACAGATAGTGAAGTCAGGTAACATGTGTGGTCACTATTTAAATATGCTTGGCCGTTAATTACAACCAGTTATCTAAGCAAGACTAGAATTATCCATACCCAAACCATGTGGTATACAGTGTAAATGTCACTGTTGCAAGCATACACACGGATGCCCCTCAATGTGAAGCCAAACTTCTTCCCAGAGCTGTGAATGATTGTCGGTTGCCGTGGGTTTGTGCCAAAGAAGGCGGTGTCTCGGCTCGGAGAGGTGTCTCTTGAGGAGGGGTTGGAGGAAAGGGAGTAAGGTGACAGGGGGCTGGCGAGCGGAGACACTCCGAAGACATCTGGAAAGATAAGACATTACAACTATGTGTTTGGAAAGTTTAAAACTGGTATCTACTTGCAACATCTCCATAAATTGCTTTTCACATTACATACAAACATTGTCTGTTTGCACATTTGCGCATGTCAGTTCTTTTCCTTACCACTAGGAATCATCAGAGAAAGGGCACTGGCTGAGGCGGACTTTGGGACTTTAGCCACAGCTCTCAATTTCTCCCGTTGACCCTCAAGCCTCAGGGTGGTGTTTTGGGCCCCATGGTCCCCAAAGGATTGACTGGTACTGTCTGGGCTCTCTGCACCATCACCTCTGGAAGTCAGTTGGTCTAAATACTCTGAAAAACTCCCTAACAATCAGAAAAGATAAGCATCATGTGGTTTGTATAATTTGAAGCAATTTCATTTTAATGCAACCCAATCAGTAGGTACTAATCAACTTTTGTACGACCACTTTAGAATGCAAAAAAAAAAATGCCGTATTATGCTGCAGAATTTTAGGTCAGTATTCCAATGGTTTCAAACAAATTATTTAATCAACATTGAGCACTCTTCTGTCTGAAATCAAGGTCCTAGAATTTGGTACCAGACAATGTGGCTCCACTCTGGGTGCTGCCAGGAGTGGGGACATCAGGCTCATCCTGTGACAGCTCTCCGATGGAGAAAGAGGCCTTGCTTTGGTCTCCAAGGCCTGAGGACTCATCACCTTCAATCTCAGCTGAGATGGCAAACTTTGGTAACATGCTGGAGCTGGGACAGGAGCCTTGTTTTATGCTCTCTGTGTTTGTGGACTGGGACAGTGAGGGCCTAGAGGTAAGATAAAAGATGATGATTTCAGCAGAGGATAGCACTGAGAATAGTTCTGTGTAAATAGGATCTCAGGTCATTGGGGCGTAAACTTTAAGTTCTGATGGCACAAGTACTAATGTATCATATACTAATATATTCATAGCAATAAATTGTAATATTTTTGAACATTTTAAATGAACAATAATACATTATATAACAAATGAATAAATAATAGTTATCACTAATAATTAATAATAATAATTCGCAATAATTAATTGATAGTCATTCAGAGACAAACGGGTTCGAAGTGGGTTTAGTCCTTCAGTTTCATAATTCCTGTCAGCAACGCTTACTCACGAGCTAAAAAGGACTATAACCAGGAATTATTTGCCGTGTGCTCTCTAGCTTCTTGTGATCGATCTTACAGTACTCACAGAGGTTCTGTCAATACTTAAAAATCTGCTCAGTAAATGGTAAATGGTAAATGGACTTGTTCTTTTATAGCGCTTTTCTGGTCTAATGACCACTAAACTCAATATTGAGCTATAAATATAGTTATACTTTGGATTTGTTTCATATTTCCAATTGCTATTGGGATTTTATTCTTCGCTAAATTTCATTTTGATCATTTAATGCTTGATTGAGCTGAGCCATTATAACAAACATCCTGAGAACAGGGTAAGATAGCACATACATTTCAGTAAAGTCTGGTGTCCAACTGAGAGAGTCCACAGTTAGTGGGCTCTCACTCTTCTTCTCTGTCTCCCCTTTCTCCTCCAGCTGGCCAGAGGATATATCCAGACTGCTGTAAACCTAGTTATGATACAAAACCCAGGATGCATTGTCATATATGTACAACATATATTGAAAACCGTTAGTGCCAGTAAAGCCTTGCATAGATAAAGGTGCAGGCCATGAGAAAAACAAATCTCTCTAAATGCACACTTACAAACAGAAACAAAATCTATATTGAGATACATCCATCCATCCATCATCAACCGCTTATCGAAATCGGGTCACGGGGGAACTGGAGCTTATCTCTGTACTCATTGGGTGAAAGGTGGGGTACACCCTTTATAGGTCACCAGTCTATCACAGGGCAAAGCAGTTAGGGGAACAGTGTCTTGCCAAGGACACCTCGACACACTTCTCTGCAGGTGCGGGGATCAAACCTGCAACCTTCTGATCACCAAGCAACCGCTCTACCCACTGAACCATGCCGCCGCTATTGAGATACATATAAACCAATAATAATTTGGTCAAATGACCTTGGTGCTTTTGACTAACAACTAATTTTCCATTATTATATGTTGTACTGAAACTAAATCAAAACACCTGTATCCTCCTAGAAGCCTCTGGAGATCTTAGTAAGGCATACAAGATAGGGGACTTTAAAGAAAGGTCAAGGAAAGTCTGAATGCAGCCCGACACTTACTGAGGTATGCTGTGCTTTTTTATGTTCTGTATTGCTTAGTTCTGGTGTGACAGGAGAGCAGACTGCAATGCAGCACAGCAGTTCTTCTGAGGTTGCGTGATTGTGTTCTGTGTTCCATATTTTGACTTTGAGTTGCTTCTGTTAGGGGTCACCACAACAGATTATCCATTTCCATTTCTTCTTGTGCTCCGCATCTTCCTCTGTCCCACCAGCCACTTGCATATTCCCCCCTCACCACATCCACAAACCTCCTCTTTGGCCTCCCTCTATTCCCCTTGCTTGGTAGCTCCATATTCATCATTCTGTTCCCATAGCATCTCTCCTCCACACATGTCCAAACCATTTCAATCTTGGCCCTCTTGCTTTGTCTCCACATCACCCAATCTGAGCTATCCCTATAATATACTCATTCCTAATCCGGTCCATTTACATCACTCCAAATACAAATCAGAGCATCTTCAACTCTGCCACCTCAGCCTGTATATATATATACACACAGGATTTGTATTCCGGCCGTTTTTCCCCGCTAGCGGGGGTTGACCGGTCCATGGATTCGTCTCCTCCAAGTCA
>OMLC01056069.1:0-10863 GCA_900302585.1 Regalecus glesne
ATATATAAAAATCCAAATGTTCTTCATCGTTAGGCTCACATGGCAGCTGTTGACTGTGTGAAGCATGGAAACAGGTTTGTACTGACCAAGATTGAAATGTACCACTTGATGCCCTAACCCTAACAGCAGAGACAAAGAAAGACGCACATTTTCTGTATTCTGCTCTTTTTCAAGTTTTCCATTTTCACTTCAGTGACAAATGAAAATTTGCACCATGAGATTTCGTTTTTCTGTCACAAGGGAAAAAAATCCCCAAAAAATAGTTGGTAAGTGGGAGATGCCATTTTTTTAAACTCAGGTTTTAAAAGTTGTGTAGTGTTGCTAGGGAAAATTAGTCCCTCATAAAAACAAAAATGCACTGCTGACTAAATATACGTTGTGGGCAACAGTCTCTCAAATGGTGGATGCATACCTAAGGATGGACTTCTGGATGAGCAGGACATTGCAGCCTGCCTTCTTGATCTGTTTGACCAGGTTAAGGATGTATGCACGCTCTTCTCTCAGCACACGGTCCATTTGGGCATAGTCTGACACCACAATCTGGTTGTCCATCTAGAACCCAAGTGGGGAGAGAGAGAGGAAGAAAAAACAGCTGGTGAAATAACTTTTTAATACAAGTCAAGAAAGTAAAATCAAATGGTATAAGACTGCCATAGATATCTTGAGTACAGGAACAACAGGACTGCTCTACTAAAACATGATAGCTCTCTCCATCATGACAACACTGCATTTATTTGAGAACTGGAGACAAAAAAGCCTAAAAAGGAACCAAAAGCGATGCAGCACTGACTGATTTTATCCTCTGTAACTGACCAACCAAACAATGGAGATTGTTTGACTAAGTTTGACTAAAACAGCAGGAGTAGGGTGGCAGCATACCCCCAATTACGGTCTGTGTGCAAATTATTTTGTCACTTACATCGGTTTTCGGAGGGGACAAGCAGAACTGGATCAGGCCAATTTTAGCCTTCTCAACACGGCTGACGCCAGTGTTGCTCACCCTCTCAGTCAGAACTAGGCCATCCACAAGTTCACAGTCATCAATGGTCCCTCTGCAAAGATACACAAATACTTCTTAGCAAGGAGGAAAACATGGACAGACTTTGGAAAGTATTTAGACAACATTTAGAATACAGTGCTTATCACCAGGGTGTGTGTGTGTGGGTGTGGGGGCACATCAAAAGAAGTCAGTCATGTTTTACTTTATTTCTTTGGTCATCCAGCCTTAAAACTCCCAAGCTCCAACTAGGTCTGTGTCCACCCCCACTATGCGGGGACTAATAGCTGGCTATTCCATATCTTTGTGGAAATTCCCAGTGACAAGTGACATAGGGTCAACAGACTAGAAAAGATCCCATTTACCATTCCAGTCTTTGAGCTTACCCAAGCTTCTTGACAATTTTAATATCATTAAGGTCGACACCGGTGGCGGTGGCTGGATCAATGACCCTCATGACAGCATCCACGCACATGGGCGCCAGCAGGCTGGAATACTGCGAGACCACCTTGGAGCAGAGTGATGTGGTGGCACTGTTGAGCAGTGTGTCATGATCACTCAGTAGCACAGGAGTGCTCATGGCTGTCAGCACCTCCACAGCCTTGTCCACAGCTTTCTGGAAGGACTCGGAGATGGTGGTGGGGTGGATACCTGCATAATGGGAAAATTTGAAAACAAAACAAAAAATCTAGTTTAAGGCTCCTATTAACTGCTATACAGTGGATGATGCAAGGAACATGTGTAATGAAGATGCATTTGAAGACAGAGGGCTAACTGATGTGCTACCCAGAAAACATATGCCATAGAGAGCATCAGGAAAAGCCATCACAAACAGAGTTTTGTAAATTACTTCCTGGAATTTTAAGACAATCTCGTGAAGAACAGTCTTCAGTTAAAAATCCAGTCAGTTCTTAGTTTTAAATTAGGGAAATATTCTAAAATCAATCCAACTGACTGAATATGAATGAGTCTTTCCGGATCTAAGAGATAATGATAATGTTGTCTATACTACATGTTGTTTCCTGGATGTGATGTCTCTGTTACTGTGCTCTACACTGGCTGCTGTTACACCGCAATTTCCCCCAGTGGAACTAATAAAGGAATATCTTATCTCTTATCTTAACTAACCAATAACTAGCCTGGAATACTCGGGTTTCTTAGGTTGCTCTAACACATATAGTACAGTAAAAGACAAATTCTGGGATGAATTTAATACCATTTTCATGCATTTTTCATTTGGTTCTGTTAGTGTTCACATTGAAATTTGATAAGCGAACCAAGCATTGTAAATAAACACCTCACGATCAAGTGGGTCACTCGTCTACTGGACAGAAAATCTGGCCTCAGCACTCTAGAGTTTGGTTAAAATAAACCAAACAGCTTAGGAGTGAAAGCATTCTAAGATACCCAACTCTTGGAAAGGTGGAGCCACTTACAAGTCAGAACAGCCACTTGATGCAAATGCCTGGTGCGAGTCTTGTGGCAAACTCAATTTCCTCAATGACAATAAACTCTAAACTAAAATATAACATGCACTGCATGTAAAATATCTATGGCTGAGGTTATTTTATAATCCCCAGTTTTTAAGCTAAAGTCATCCTTCATACTGCTTTCTATCTAAATGAGATTGTATGTCTGATTTTTGCATCGGATATCAAGCCATCATTGGATACCCTTCAGAAGAAGCTTGGCACAGGCTTCGAGCAGAGCCCCAGCAATCACCACAACAGAGGTTGTACCATCACCAGCCTCAATGTCCTGCGCTTTGGACAACTCCACCAGCTGAAAACAAACACACAAATGTACTTTAAAGCCAGAAAGAAAGGATCTCAATAGAGTCCAAATAGCATTTAAAATGCGTTCAGAAGTCCTTTGTATCACTGGCTTGAGATTTCAAATGTTTTTTAAGTAAGGTCAAAGGAAAGTGAACAAGAAGTTGTCTTTTTAATGACCTCAAATCCACTGCACCAGTTGAACTCATCATTTATGATAATAATCTACTTTATAGGGACAGTGTTTATTAATGAATATTTAGAATGTACCCATACAAAATTCCACCAAAAGGCTAATTTTCATCTGTTGTCTAAAGCAGTTGGGGGTTCAGTGTCTTGCTCAAGGACACTTCAACATAAGAAGAACATCTTTTCAAGCTCAATAATCAAGGTTGTCAACAAAGTCAAAATAGTTGTATCAGGTCATCTGGGCAGAGCTTTTAAAAACAGGAGTTTAGTTTAGTTTATTGGAGTGTGTTTCAACATTCATCTGAATGTCATCTTCAGCTCTGAGTCGACTTTGACATTTCAACATGTCGTTTGAAGAAAGTAGGATTCAAATCACCAATCTTCTGTGGACGACTGCCCTACTTCCTGAGCTATGCCGCCCCTACTTTAATTCACTCTTCTCCAGTTAGAGGTGTATTAGTTAATGAAATCAATTGGTCTAGTTTAGGGTAGAAAAAACAACAACCCCTGCATATAAATGGCCCTGCATGACACAGAGTTTAATACCACTGGTGAAACGAGTTCATTTAAACAGGTCTTCAATTCCTTTTTCCCTTCAACAGGTACACACAACAGAAAAAAAGAGATAAAAATTGACACTGCTACATCGTTGCAACACTTTCAGCAGGGACTTACCATCTTGGCTGCAGGATGGAGCACCTGCATCTGTTTCAAGATTGTAGCCCCATCATTAGTAATGGTCACATCACCTTTACCATCCTGGATCTGCAATACACACATCTCTGTTATTCATGGTGTATTGCCAATGAGGTGGAGAAGACAGAAAGTTGGAGGACAAACTATGCAAACTGACCATCTTATCCATGCCCTTGGGCCCTAGGCTTGTCCTGATGGCATCTGCAACAGCTGTCAATAAAAAAAAAACACCTCAGTGTTTCCCACAGATGAAGTTGATCTCCATCCTTCAATGCCGTAATGACTGCATTCAAATCAACTTGCAACTTAATACTAATATTCACAGTGTATGTATGCAAGCGTTGGTGTTTTATTAGCTTAACTACTACTTGCAAGGTTTATCATGTGGCATTTGGCCCAGGCAGGTCATTCAGCAGCATCTACTCTTATTCGTTTCTTGTAGACTGTTTCAAAATCAGAGGAGCTGGATGGTGGTGTTTTATGTCGAGTCACATCGCAGCTAGCAAGTCAAGACCCAAACCCTGCCCAGCCCTCTATATAACTCAAGCTGGTCACAGCCCCTCGAATGGTGGTTTTCGGTAGTTCTAAAACTTAAACGGAACAAACCACATGCCCGATATTCACACACTTCATATAGAAGAGATCTTATTTTACCTTTTCCTGCAGAGATGTTACTGAACCGAATCTGGGCCGGCTTGTCGCGGTCCACATACGCCCCTATCCCTCCTTTGTTTCTTCCTCCATTAGAGGCTTTGGGTACCATGGATACTTCAGGCATCGTTATCGATATTTATCTTAAACCGTTGATAAAGGACCTTAGAGGGGAATAGATGAACCCCTGATGACACGGTGGGCTTCTCGGTTCTTGATGGGAGCAGATTCAGCGACAATCCCTAGTAACGACCAGAATCTTCCAGAGCCACCGGCTGCGACACTCCGAGGAAAAAGACCCGGCTGTCAATTTGCGCCGCGCTTGTAGATGACGTATTTAGTCGTCCAGCGATCCTGCCGTCCTCCGTGCACACGTGACGGACAGAAGCGGCGCTGCTTCAACAGAGACCGTCAGAGTTTCTACTTTATAACGCCGGTGGACGTAGAAGCTTCTCTTTAAGAGGTATTTATGAGGTGATAATCCTAATATAACATTCGCTATGTGTTATAGTCGTCTAAATTAATCCGCCTGTTCTGTTTTGGTTGTGTTGGGAGTGTTTTGGGCGATATATCATCCCATCACCGAGCATTGTCGTTAGCATCAGACCTGAAAATCAGCACACATTTGAGTTACACATGTGGATCTGTGGCACAAAGCCTCGTCGTCTGCTTCCATACATCTCAGGGCTTTTCCCGTTGTTATCACATGTTATCACTTTCCTGGATTATTGAGCATGAATCAAGACATTCCCAATGTTATGTTAAAGTAGCCTCGCAGTTAATACAGTCAACAGTTGTGATAAATGGTTAGAACATCATCAGAATGAGTGCCAAGCTTTGTCACCCAATTCACCAAGTTCTTCAAGTAGCAGTGAATAATGCGGATGGAGGTCGATGGAGTATCACAATCTGGACTGGGCAGTCTGTTCATGGCTGAGGGAGATGGACTTGGAATAAGAGCCTCAAAAGAGTGGAATTCAGTCTCAAGTTTAGAGGTTAAAATGAAAACAGACTCAAGGTGGATGACACCCCCACCCTGAGTCTGTTTGCTGGAGTTACATGAGCGTAAGTGTAGTCAGGTGGGGAAGCTTCATTTAAGGAATACGTTTGACCATGTTTCACATTACCCGATTAATTCAAAGCTCTGCTCCAGAATCAGGTTACTGATGAGGCATGCTTCATTTATCAGGCCTGCCTTGTAAAAATATCTCCTCGCTTACAGCTTCATTAGTCTTGTAATTACACCGTCATTGTGCAGCAGTACAGGCAGGATAAGTGTTTTTGTGGTGGTCCTATAGCTACAGCAAGCATCACATTATTACTGTCAGGAGAAGAAGAAACTTTATTCCTTAATAACAAGTGGTAGGTTTACTGTCACTCAAACAACATTAATGTCAGTAGTGCTATGAAATGTGTGACGGAGTCTGAAATGATGCCGGCGTCTTGTCCCATGTGCAGTCCAGACTGGCACAATGCTGCCCCTGAAGGAGAAGGACAAGCCTCTGGTTCATAAGCTGCTGTCAGCCGGATGCTGCGCTCGCTGTGTCCTCAGATTTTGCTGCATTGGAGTCCAGGCAGCCTACCGCCAGCCCTACCAGGTAGAGGTCACTTTTTTGGGGGGGTGCTTTTTGTGTTTGAGGGGGGATTCAATTTTATAAACTGTGAATACAAATACGAATGTGTCTATAAGGGTGGGATGCTGCAGTAAGCTCAGACTGAAGATGTCTCCTGTATGAGTGATGAGACGTTTCTCTATACAACTACATCCTCATTAACTGATACATATCTCTGGGATTTCCTGTCCTGGATTACAGAGTATGCATTATAAAGTAATTATAAGTTAATTATATGATGTTATTCTCCAAGACTATCCATCCATTCAAATTGGATCATGGGGTCATGCTGGAGCCTATCCTAGTGCTCATTAAGTGAAAGGTGGGGAAACACCCTGAACAGGTCACCATTCCATTTCAGGGCTTGAACAGTTTGAGGTTCAGAGTATTGCTCAAGGACACTCTGACATGCTTTCCGCTTGGGGTGGGGATTGAAGTGTTTAAATACTCCAAGAGGAAATTCATCCTCACTAGAAAATACCACAGATTCGGGCAGGAGGGTTGAAAAGTGTCAAAGCAGCAACTAACCTACAGAGACATTGTGTGCAGTAGACTAGGCTGTGCAATACTAGTCCACCTTCTCTGTCCCTCATCTAAAACGTTGTCTCGTCTGAACACCAGTTATCTAGTGGTCCTTTAACCATGGTTTCTATTTCCCTCAGGATATACTCAAGGAACTTCGGGCTCTCATCAGCAGAGAGGAAAACAACAAATCCCAAGATGCCGTGGCAGCAGACCCAGCCGTTGACCCTCCGAGTAAAAAAATGAAGCTGGACGTTGCAGAAACTGATGGCCGATCAGAGGGCGACACGTCTCCCCATGTCATCACGCCACAGCAACCTGACCCAGAAGTAGAGGAATCACATGTGTGCACGGCGTGTCTGGGAATCCTACAGGAGTACTCTGATAGAGCCCACGCCACGAAGGTGTGTTCCTCTTGAATGTCAGCAGAGGTGGAACCCAAGTCACATGACGTGGACTCAGGTCCTGAATTGTATGACTTCAGACTTGACAAAACAGAGAAAAAAGTTGAGACTGGACTTTGACACCAGTGACTTGACTTGGACTGGACTCTTTCTACTTGGAAGACTTGACCCTCTCCAAGCCCAAAGATGAGATGCTTTTAAAAAGAGTGCAGCCGGTCTCCTCATCATTTCTATAGTTACAAATGCTCTTTGAACCAATCCCTATTAAATGCCCATTTCATTAAGAACTTGTTAATCTTTTAACTGTAGTAAATTAACTAACATTCTGTTAAGATGTGAGCATGTAGTGACTTGTTAGGACTTGAGACTTGGAGAACAGGGACTTGGTGCAACCTCTGAATAACAGCACCTGTGTCTTCTTTCACACTGGTCACTGCTGTTGGTGTCATCAAGACTGTCCCATCTTTGAAAAAGAGAAAACGAATAAGTTTTTGTTTTTCCATCGACACAGATAGCAGAAGCAGTCAAGAAGGAAAACTACAAGTTTGACACGATGGTGCTTTCTGTCTCGCTCCCTGCACAGCTGTGCGTCAGAGAGGTCAGTGTGTGTGTGTGTGTAGCAGCATAATAAGTCAGCCCCTGGCCCCGATCGAAAAAGAAGTCAAAATAGTTGCATCAGGTCATCTGGACATAGGTTTAAAACAAAATACGAGTACGTTTCAACATTCAAGTGAATGTCATCCTCAGCTCTCATTCCAGTATATGACCCACCCAGCTCCCTTTTTAGAAAGACCAGTTAGAGAAAAATGTCCCACACAGGAGATTCCTAGATGAAGTGACCATTAGGAAAACACAGTGCCAAAATCTGGTGCTGAAGTACCATGATGCATGAACACATAATCAGTGACGGCCCACCCACACATAAACAGCGTTAATCATGTCTGTGCAAAATGAGTACTATTGTATGTTGTAACACCACTGTCGGGGCTTTCCTTCCCAGCATTCCCTTTGGCTCCATGTGAAAAAGGAAGTGAGGTAAGTACACTTCATAAACATCAAACTGGCTTTATTCAATATTATTTTTTAAATTATATTGACTATTTACTGCTAATTTTGTCCTTGCACCAACATACTCAGACAGATTGTCTTCTTGTACTTGGCAGTAAATCTGATTCTGCACCAGTTCGTGGTTGTGTCTCTGGTCACATGTTGGAAACACCAACATGTCCTAGCATGACACATTTCTATTGGCATCCATGCCCAATTGCACCAAAACAGAGCCTGTAGTCTGTACGTTAGATCAGAGGATGTATCTCTGTGTCTGTAGAGGGTAAACCTGATACGTGTCTGTCTGGAGGACCCTTCATGGTACCTGATGCTTTATAACAAAATTCTATAAAAGCTACAAACAGGGAACTTAGTGTCTGGTGCCGTCTGCTTCGTATCCCTCGTCCAGAGAGAAGAGTATGGCCCTGGACAAGGATGACGTGGTCCTGGTGAAGGAGGCCTTCAAGTGGGTGATGCAGGGCCTTGTGGCCAGGGAGCTGGGGGGCGTGGCTGTATTCACCAAGGTAACATCACCTCCGGGTTAGCGGATGTAACGGAGGAGAGGGCGGGGTTTAACAGAGGCTTCTCTCTGTCCATCAGTTCGTTTGTGTGTTTGGGGGCCTGCAGTAGCTCAGTGGTAGAGAGCATGCTTTGGGAACTGATGAGCCAGAAGCTGTGGGTTCAAACCCCCTGTGAGGCATCAGGAAGGGCAGCTGGCCTTCATCCCCCAAGCTCTACCCAAGTCTGTGTCCACCCCAGAGGGTGATGTGTACAGCAGATCATGTGCTGGAACAGAGGAGAGGTCACATGAGATGACGGAATGATCCTTTAAAGATTTTCAGTTTGTCTCTCATACCATTCTCCTCCTTTCAGAGCCCCTTTGAGATTGGTGTGGAGTTCACTCATTCTGAGACGGACGCCGACTGCCACTTCCTGTGAGTCTAACCCGCCCTATACTTTAAGAACAAGCAAAACTTTAATACTGACGTTCAGAAACCATCTGGTAAGGTATGGTCTGAAAAGAGCTGACGGGCCTTCGGGAACAAAATGCACCCGACACACTGCATAGAGTTCTCCTATGGGAACACAATACAGGCACTATATGCAGGAGTGGATCAACACCTACAAGACAGCTGATATCCAACAGCAGCATGTACACCATGATGCAGTGTAGCAGCATCACCATCAGATCCTCCTTTAGGTCGCTAGGCAACTACACTGAGCACACACAGCACATGGCCCAGCATCAGCAGGGTCACGGGAAAGGCCTCACCTCAGCTAACGGGGTGGTTTCCTGCCAGCGGATGCCATGACAGTAACAGACTAATAGTAATTCTCACTTCCATAAGAACAATGTGGTGAAAAGCAGAGTACGAGTCGAGGCCGCTGGAGTCGTAACATGTTTCTCTGTGCTGACTTATGTCAATGGACACATGAAGGAATACATAGTTGATCGGTTTCTCCCCCATAGGGCCACAGCATGTCCCGACTGCTTCAAGCCCACCAAGACCAAACAGGTGATGTAGATCTACAGACAGACACCTCATTGACACTGAGGGAAATTAAAGCATCACTACAGCTCACACACAATGTAAAAAAATACACAACAGCAAAAACTATGAAGAACATGCTAAATATAAAGAACTGGACTAAACAGAAGAATGTGGTGTCTGAAGAGAATAAATGTGTATTGTAGGTGTGTATGTGGGGGCCGCAGTAGCTCAGTGGTAGAACACACTCTTCAGGAACTGACAAGTCAGAGGTTGTGGGTTGGAAACCACTGCAGGGAGGGCATCTGGCCTTAATCCTCCAAGCCTCAGTCCACGTTCACCCCCACAATGTGGTGAGTGATGGTGACGCGTAGAACGGCCCTCTCAGAAGATGAGGGAGGCCGTCCTACTGACTTCTAATCAGAATAAGATGTGTTGCCAAGTAGTGCAGGAACAAAGAGCCTGTCTTGGTATGTTGATGGAAGGGGGGCATTAGCAGTGAAGAGTGAAGGTAGACATGTTAAGGAAGTCATGAAGATTTCAGTTTCCCTGTGTGGTCCTGATGACCTCTGAACTCAGCCGACACCCAGTCTGCCCTCAGTCTGAGTTCTGCTGTGTGCTCCTCCTGCAGTCGGTGTTCACCAGGATGGCGGTGATCAAGGCCCTGGAGAAGATTCCTGAAGCCAAGTTTCTAAAGTAAGCCTCACGTCTTGTTATCGGTTCATCATGGTGGTTGCTTAAGACATGCGAGAGGCATCGGTGTCAGACACCGAGACAAAAGGTTTGGAAGATGACATTGCTGTGATTGTTCTTTTTATCATTACTAGACATTATCCGTGTCCACCTACACCACCTTCAACCAAATGCAGCCCTCAGGACATCCAGTGTCTCCACACGTCTGTCTTTGTGGCAGGTAGGAACATCACCACAACCTTTTTAGAACCTGAGCAACCACATTTAGCTCCATCCTTTACACTGGGAAGAGACTCTGACAGACAGACAGGAGGAGGAGGAGGTGAAGATGTTGAGATTTACATTGGGAGTGATGAAGAAGGACCAGATCAGGAACCAGTATATCAGAGGAGCAGCTCAGGGTGGAGGGTGTGGAGACAAAGCCAGAGAGACCAGACTGAGATGGTCTGGACATGTGTGGAGGAGAGATGCTGGTATACTGGGAGAAAGATGCTGGTATACTGGGAGAAGGATGCTGAATATGGAGCTGCCAGGCTAGAGGAGAAGAGGAAGACCAAAGAGGAGGTTTATGATGTGGTGAGGGAGGACATGCAGGTGGCTGGTGAGACAGAGGCAGATGTAGAGGACAGGAAGAGATGGAGATGATGATCTGCTGTGGTGCTCCCTGGTGGTAGAGGCTGAGAATAGCAGATCGGGGTATAGTTACAGTATATGTGAGCATGACATCCCAGTAGTGTATATGAGAGTTTATTGTCAGTGATGTTTGGAGGTTGAACCTCAGTGTAGTAG
>OMLC01056072.1:0-18820 GCA_900302585.1 Regalecus glesne
ATATATCCTAAATCAACATGTATTTGACATTGATGCCCAAAGTAGAAGTAACTTCACCAGATTTTTTGTGGCAGACATTTAAATGCAGAAAACCAGTTTGTTTTAAAAACGCGAACTGGGAAATGCAGTTGGCACGTCTCAGTTATTTTCTCCCTCTCAGCTTGCTGTACGGTCATAAACGCAGTTGCTCTCCCTGTTGTTCCGGTGGCATGTATACATGAACATTTAGCATCTATGACACTTTAGGGATAGAAGCTGACCCATTGCAACTGGTTCCGTGATAGTCTACCACTTTCAACGTCGGTATTGAAAATGGAGCTCGAAAGCAGACCCAAGAAGGTGAGTAAACCCGCAAACTATAGCTAGCTAATATGAACTAGCTACGGTTAGCTTGCTAGCATAAGACATTTCGTTTTTTCCAGTTGACCTAAATTCTCAGTTTCAGCTTCTCAATCACAAACTAGCCTACGTAAATATGTATTTTTTGTATTCTACTTGTATATAGCTGCGTTAACGTCAGTTTATGTCCATTATTACGTTACATAAAGCACATCCGAGAGCTCAAGTACATTTATTTTATGTTATATGATTAATTCATTTCAAATTTTTGTCTCATTATTTTCCTTCAGTTATCATATGATAAATTGAAAAGAAAAACATTATTTTTAAGTAGCTGAAGAGCATCTTTGTGGCGGATAAAATAAGTGCGGTGTGATTATGACGTTAGCACATGTGGGCTATAATCACAAAACGAGAGAAGGAAAAGTAGAAATACATTTTTATTTTTCGTGTTTGTGATTGGTTGGTAATCAGTGAAATTGTACATGATTCATATTTGAAAAGAAGTAATGTGCTCAAGAAAGTTTTCAATTCAGATGCATGATTTTTTTTAGTTCTCTGTCCTCGGTGTGTGTGTGCTACTAAGTAATTTGTCAAACTTCGTCGTCGATATGGTTAAAGGCTCACTGTCGGATACTTTTCAACATAGGATTTTACCATAAGATCCATCTGTTCTGCATTTTTTTCTATATCCATGAGTTTTGTATCTTTTTTCAGTCCTTACCGTGCCAACTGGAATTGCAATGTGATGGCAGGCCTCGTAGCGGTTTGTGTCATGTTTAAGTGCAACATGCCAATGTTGGCTGTATAAGTATAAGTTTTACACCCTTAAGTAGATGGGCTACTGGCCATCCAGGTTCAGTTACATTTTTTAAAAGTAACTTTGACATTATATAAAGAGTCATCATCCTCGCCTGGAATCTCTGTTCCAGTTTTCTCTGCAGAAGAAAGTGATATTTACAACTCCTGAGTAAACGTTGTCTCATGTGTATCATCCCAATAATGGCCAATCTATATGGTCACTTTCTGGGCCACTATGATGCCCATCCTACAAGAGAATTTGGAAATTCTGTGACCCATTTGTCTAGCCATCACAATTTGGACTTTTTCAATAGTTCAGATCCATATGCTTGACCGGTTTTTTATGCTTCCAACATATCAATTTAAGAATTCTTCACTTGCTGCCTAATATATGCCACTCTTTAACAGGTGCCAATTTAACAACATGAACAATATTATTCACTTACCAGTCTGAGATTTTTAGGTTTGGTTGATCTCTGTATCTGGTGTTCTTATGATATTAGAGCAGCAGTCATCTGTATCAAATTGATTATTTATTATTTAGGAGTAAAATGTGTTTTTTTGTTCACTACATTCAGAGAGCCAATTCCGACAATGAAAACTCTTGCTCAGAGAGGTCAGAAGATGAGGACTATGTTCCATATGTCCCTGTCAAAATCAGAAAGCAAACTATGGTATGTAATCACACATTTTCCTGTATGATTTGTCTATCCCTATCCTTGTGCCCAGCCCATGTCATCAGATAATGACTAATCAGGAAAGGAAGATTTTCTTTTCTTTTAAAATTGTAAAATGGAGTTATTCTTATATAGCGCTTTCCTAGTCTAACAACCACTCAAAGTGCTTTATAATGAATATCTCACATTCTGAAATCAGCCCACAAAAATGTACATTAACCAAACAGCTGCAGAAGATGATGCGCCTGCGAGGGAAGGCAGTGGAGGCGGAGCAGAAGGACAGTGGAGGAGAGCAAAGAGATGAGGATGAAGGTCTGGGTCCACGCTCAAACATCAGTCTCCTTGACCAGCATCAGCACCTCAAGGAGAAAGCAGAGGGTACTGAAACAAAGTCTACTCAAGATAATCAAATATATTTTTCTTTTTAATTTTTAGTTCCACCTGCTTGTAAAGATCATATTAAAGAACTGTTGTCTGTTGGGATTGTATTGAATGTGATTTTGTGGCATAATACTTACTCACTTGATATCCATTTGCAGCCCGTAAAGAGTCAGCCAAGGAGAAACAGCTGAAAGAGGAAGAGAAGATTCTTGAGAGTGTTGCTGAGGGCAGAGGTGAGATGATTACCTTTTTCCAAGCCACCACGAAAGACTATTGTGAATTATTGCATCTGTTAAGAGCACCATAGGCCTCATTTATCAATTTTACCTATGTACAAATTTGTTCTTACATGCCCATGGAATTTTTTTGGTTCTCAAGATTGTCTGATGACAGTCAGAAGCAAAGCCTTATAGTTATTTGTAATTCCTTTCCCTTAACATATTTTGTCTACCTTTTGTAACGAGCAATGAGCCAGGCATACAAGGACATTAATGTTGGTCAATTGGAATCTAAATTAAGGTGTTGTCCATGTTCTACACTGGTTTCTGAGCCAAACTTAAGGGCTAAAAAAGTCTGCATTTGTGTAAGAACCAATTTGTTCATACAAATAATTGGTGAATAAGGCCCATTTTTTTGTGCAAAACTGATGACTTTTTGTTGGGAGGATGCCCACTGAAATCCTATTTAGTTTAGTAAAAGATCAACATCCAAAATGTCAACTCATGCATTTTCTGAAAACTTAATTTCTCCCTTTCAGCTTTAATGTCTGTGAAGGAAATGGCCAAAGGTATCATATATGACGATCCAATAAAAACTAGGTAAGTTTTAGCCAACTGAATTCCATGATGTACTTTTAGGTGAAGTGCTCCCATTTTTCTCCTAACCTGGTTCTCTTCTCTAGCTGGAAGGCTCCACGCTACATCCTCAATATGCCTAATGCGAGACATGACCGTGTGAGGAAGAAGTTTCACATCCTGGTTGATGGCGACCCAGTCCCTCCTCCAATTAAAAGTTTCAGGGAGATGAAGTTTCCACCAGGTTTCATATATTTTTGTTTGTTTTTGAATTATTTAGGTCTAATTATTCAGTTTCATTGAGTCCTTTAAGGGTGTCATGTTCAACATGTAGCACCAAAATTATTTGAATTGTATTTACAGCTATCCTGAAAGGTTTGAAAAAGAAGGGCATTGTGCACCCAACACCTATTCAAGTTCAAGGAATTCCAACGATGTAAGTCTACCACAACATGTTAATATAGTCTGGCTTTAGATTCTGTTGTTGTTGTTTTTAACACTAATTTGTTAAATCTGACTGTTTTGCTGTAGTCTCTCAGGTCGGGACATGATTGGCATTGCTTTCACTGGATCAGGAAAGACCCTAGTCTTCACTCTTCCCATTATCATGTTCTCTTTGGAGCAGGAGAAAAGACTACCTTTCTGTAAGAGAGAGGGACCCTATGGACTCATCATCTGTCCATCAGTAAGATATACAACAAATACATATTCATGTTTACAAACAGTAACAAACCTTGGAAATTGATCTTTATTGGCAAGGACATGTGTAAAAGGGCAACCATCTGGCATATAATCTCTGTTTAAACAAAGTAAAGCTTGGTGCATGAAAATTTAGTGATGACGATTATAATAAATATTATTTAACATTTCACGTGTAAATGAAAATACTCTTGACTCCTTGGGTATGATTGAGTTTATCCTTCACTTAACCTCAGAGAGAGTTGGCAAGGCAAACCCACAGTATTATTGAGTATTACTGCAAGCTGCTGGAAGATGAGGGGGCTCCCCAGCTGCGTTCTGCCCTCTGCATAGGAGGAATGTCTGTCAAGGAGCAGATGGAGGTGGTAAAACAGTAAGTATGTGTTGCTAAGATTTGTGGTATAAATTAAATAACCACTATTTTCCCAGCAGGTATACAGTTTAGTATATTTCACATATGGAAGTTCTTAATTTGATTATTATTTCATCATTGAGTGACATTACAAAGAATAAATTATCAGTAGACATATTGAATCTGAATTTCATTAATGGTTCGCCCTTGTGGATCCTTTGCTGAATCCTATGATTCTATACAACACCATGTTTACCTTATATCATCAAAAAAACAGCTTGAAAATAAAGGGTATTTAAATGGGCTGATTACTTTCTGTGTGTGTGTGTGTGTGTGTATGTGTTCCTGGTTATAGGGGAGTCCACATGATGGTTGCCACTCCTGGTAGACTAATGGACTTGCTGCAGAAAAAGATGGTGAGCCTGGACATCTGCCGCTACCTTGCACTAGACGAGGCCGATAGGATGATTGACATGGGTTTTGAAGAGGACATTCGAACCATCTTCTCGTACTTCAAGGTCAGGTCATATTTGGCGATGTTGATGCCTAAATAGCAATATTCTGCCACAGATGTCTTTTTGTTTTGTTGTTTTTCACTTTTACATATGGTATTTTAGGTAGCTATATAACTTGAACATTCATGTGTCCTAAGAAGTTAATAGGAATTCAATTTATTATTAAACTGTTCACTGTCCGTTTAGGGCCAGAGACAGACACTCCTTTTCAGTGCTACCATGCCTAAGAAGATCCAGAATTTTGCCAAGAGTGCTCTGGTCAAACCCATCACTATAAATGTTGGCAGGGCTGGTGCTGCCAGCTTGGATGTCATTCAGGTATGTTAATGTGTTATTAAAATATTTTTTCTATAACTGTTTCTTTGTTTGAGCCTTTCAATTCATGTGGTTTACTGTCAATGTAAAAGACCTGGATTTTTTTATCTTTATGATTAGGAAGTGGAATATGTCAAGGAGGAGGCCAAGATGGTATACCTGCTAGAGTGCCTCCAAAAAACACCACCTCCTGTAAGTACTACCATATGATGCAGTATTGTCATCCCTGCCAGTTAAATATCACCAATACATTATTCAAAAACATGCCTGAAGTTTTTTTTGTTTTTGTTTTCACATCTATAGGTGCTGATGTTTGCTGAAAAGAAAGCAGATGTGGATGCTATACATGAATATCTACTGTTGAAGGGAGTTGAAGCTGTTGCCATTCATGGTGGCAAGGGTAAGGCCAACGTTCTATTTTAATGATAGTCTCTCTCGCAATAGAACCCTTACTTTATTACTACTTGTGTCTAATCTCAACCGATCGACTCCCAGACTTCAAAGTTTTTTTGTAAGCAGCAGTGTGCTGACATGATTTTTTTCCCAATAGTTTTTCTTAACCACTGATATTTACTGAGAATTTTAAAGTGAGCGTCAGCAAATTGATGAGTCTTTGGTAGCTAACTTTAAATTTCCATGGTGATCCACAGTAAGACAGGATCATACTTATTTTCTTGCAATAGCTAACTACTTCCACGAGAGGCCATACAACTTATACTTGTCTAACATCGTTTGTGTGAATCTCTGAGACAGAAGACATTACAATAAATGCTCGCCGATAGGGCTGACCTCAACTAAGATTTGCCCTAGCTGACAGTAAGTTGTCCGTCTTTGTTCAATTGCAGTTTGTTTGTTGGAAGGGGAAGGAGGGGGATCAATGGAAGGTTAACTGGCTGGGCACCGCCAAACTTGTGCGGATAATTAGCAGTGTAGATGGGCGAGTGGCTGTTGAATAAGCCGTGAAATGAGGATAAATAACTCTGATATAAATGGTTCCATATAAATGTTGGCTTTCAGCCTGAAAGCATAAATACACCGCCATGCCTAGATGACTCCTCCACAAGGAGAGCAGTTAACAGCTCTAAAATTCAGATTAGAGAAATAAGCTCTAATGACTCCATCCTACATTACCAATTTTTTAATGCTAACCACCATTACAGCAGAGTGGTTTAATATAGAAATAAATGAGTCAAGAAAATGTCTTAATAGATCTTTGATTTTCAGTATGTCTTGAGGAGTTCTGTTATGTAACCTGCTGCAGCTATACAATACACAAATCCTTTTTCATCCAGTTTATACTTATCAGTATTGATAGAGCGGTTTTAGGCCTTTTTGTTTATGTACTGTTACTGGAATTAAGAGCAATGGAATATTAATCATCACCTTCATCCCCTTACATTAAAGGAACGGAAGGAAAGTCACTCTTTTTAGCTATTGTATTATTTTATGTCCCTTTTTCCCCCCTCCCAATCCAAATTCCCTGAGTTGCCTACTGCTGGGTCAGTCTCTTTGATGCCCCTCTAGAGCATCGACAGGAAGGAGGAAGCCGTAGCATGCGAGTCCTGCAAGTCACATGACCGCTAGCCCTCGCTATTCCACACATCATGGTCTCACGGGGAAACCACAGTGCTTGGCCGTCAGAGGAGAATGAAACAGAGTACTTTCCCTTCACTTAACCGCCAGCGCCCGGACGACCCAGAGGGGGACATTAGAGAACCTCGAATCCTTTATCCAACCTAACCCTTCTACCCATGTGACTGCTAGCCAATTATGACCCACTAACTATGGATCTTTGGCTGTGGTTGGAAACAGCACAGCTGGGATTTGAACACCCTGCTGCATGACACAGAGATGCACTGAACATAGGTGCCTTAACCCCCTACGCCACCGGAGGCCAGCTATTCTTACAATGACATTTGTTCTGTGCATTTAACCCATCCTATTGTGTAGGAGTAGTAGGCAGCTGCAGGAACAGGGAGCAGTTAAGGGTTCAGTGTTTTGCTCAAGAATACTTCAACATGCTTTCTGAAGAAGCCAGGATCAAACCATTAACCCCAGGGTGGGATAACTCATGAGGAAGGGGGGGTTGTCTAGTAATCAGAGGATTGGTGGTTTGATCCTCAGAAAGCACTTTTAACTGTCCTCGAGCAAGACGTTGAACCCCTAACTGCTCCGTTGGCACTGTGGCTACTATGTAATAGAATGGGTTACATGCAGAGAACAAATTCTTTTGTATGTTTTGTTTGTATGACAAATAAAGCTTCCCCTGACTACTAGACAACCCGCTTCACCTCCTGAGCCATGCTGCCCCTCTCAGTAGCTATCAATACCATGATCTAACACTAAACCCAGACATGCTTGTCCGACTACACGAGACTCCTCTGAAGTCTAGATGCTGACACCAGTAGCCAGATTCAGCTTGTGATATTCTGCTGTCATAGACAAAACACAATTAAGCCACCTGTTTGAGTTTGCAACCTCACAATCAGTAGGTAACATACAAAGCCCTGTGTATTCCAATATCTGCACATACACTCACAAAATATCCTAAATATTCTTGCTCTTTTGGAAGCTACTTCCACTTTCAACACATTAGATAAGCTTTCAGATGTAGATAGTTGCCAGCATAATTTTGAGGCTTCAATAACATCTCATACATGAATGAGGAAGCAACAAAAATTATCTTTATAACCTCTCCAAGAAAGTGGTTCAAAATGATCTGCCAATGCCAGCATTGGATATGAATTCCTTTCAGTTTCCAAAACCAAATTAATGCAAATCTCTCTCCAATGCACTGCACCCCCCTCTCTTTTGGATGTGTCAGTGCAAAAGCACACACATATTCATACTGGCTCTGGAAAATGGCAAATCAACTTACTTTATATAGCTCTTTTCTAGTCTAACAACCATTCAAAGCACTTGAGATTATATGTATCATGTTTACCAAGCATAGAGGATTAGGGCTGAATGGCCTTATCCTGATGTTCCCCCTCAGTGGGATTTAGCCTCTAACAACTGACTTGGAGTGACACGTTGTACTTCTGAGCTACCCTGGCCCCAAAAAGCTACGTTATTTGGTCATTGTTCATTTTTACAATGAAATTGGTCCTCTGCATTTAACCTATCCTGTTGTAAAGGACCACTGGGCAGCTGCAGCCCAGAGAGCAGTTCAATGTCTTGCTCAAGGACAATTTAATACACTTTCTGAAGGAACCAGGGGTCGAACCAGCTGCCTTTCGATTACTAGATAACCTGCACTACCTCCTGAGCCATCCCACCCCTAATTAGTCAACTTATTGACTGAGAGGTTAGCCCAAGTCACATAAGTATATCCTAATTAATGATCATGTAATTCTTGATGTCCAGATCAGGAGGAAAGAACTAAAGCCATTGAAGCATTCAAGGAAGGAAAGAAAGATGTTCTAGTTGCCACAGATGTTGCCTCAAAGGGTCTGGATTTCCCAGCTATACAGCATGTGGTGAATTATGACATGCCTGAGGAGATAGAAAACTATGGTGAGAGAAGATGTCTATGATCTCAAGTAACTATTCAGACAAAATGTTTCATACAGAAGGTTTGAAACAGTTACTGACTTTTTGAAATGCCCTCATCTTTCAGTCCATAGAATTGGAAGAACAGGACGATCAGGGAAAACTGGCATTGCCACAACCTTCATCAATAAGGGCTGTGGTAAGTAAAAAGAAAGTGCTTGTCTCGGTTATACTGGCACAAGAACATCTGGTGTATTCAGGAAAATAAATTCTCAAAGTGTTTTCAGACTCTAGTCCAACGTCAATGTATTTAAGGGGCCTGCATTGATTAGTGGGTTTTTACAGCATTCAACTAGATTTTTCTATTATGACAGATGAGTCGGTACTAATGGACCTGAAAGCCCTGCTCATTGAGGCCAAGCAAAAGGTTCCACCTGTCCTCCAAGTGCTCCACACTGAACACGTGACCATGCTGGATATTGGAGGTGAGTTTTCCTTTTACAGTACCCTCATTCTCATATCTGTATGCATTTTTCCTGATTACTGGGATAACTATAATCTTTTGATTATTTTTCTTTAATTTTATTTATTTGATAATATGTTCATTTTTGTAATGACCATTTTCTTGGTTATGAATATATCTACAGTAAATAACCGTGTGATGCCAACATGTCAGTACTTGAGCCTATGGTTTCTAATATGCCTTATTTATTTGTGGGTTCACAGGGGAGAGAGGCTGTACGTTTTGTGGTGGTCTGGGCCATCGTATTACGGACTGTCCCAAACTGGAGGCCATGCAGACAAAGCAGGTCACAAATATTGGTCGCAAAGACTACCTGGCTCATAGTTCCATGGACTTCTAGGCATACCTGTTGTGCTAGATGGTTTTCTGAAGCTTGATTGGATTGTGAAACAGCTCTGATTTTTTTTTAAAGTCACCATTGGACTCATGCTGTGTAAAAAAGGAAGTATATTTTTATTACTGTGGAACATGGATCAAATACTGAAGGGTTCCCTTGGTGCGGCTTTAACGTCTTTATTTGGTCCTATGTTTCCCTTATCTTTTCTGGATAGGTTTCTTGTGTAAAATAGTTTTACAAGCATCTTATTGTAAATAAAATTAAGGCCTTGTTTCTTTGTTTTACCTACCTAAATGCACATTGTCAAATGCTTTTAGCTTCTTCTTTTTTGGTTGGTGAATCGGGTGTTTTAAATCATGGAAAAGTTGTTTTTCCTATTTGAGGAAACTGGAAAATAACTTTACAACACCAGTTCTTTAGTTCATCAAAGTTACCTCGCTTCCGAGCAGTTTTCCATAAAACTAGAAAACAGAATCCATCTTTCTCTGATGACACCATAAAAAGCAATTACTACTGGCATAAAAGCTTAAGATTAGGCCAAACCTCTTGCATTGCACATTGAGCATGGCTTAAACGAATGCCTAGCGTAGACTGAAAGACGTTGCAGAGGAGAGTGGAAGAAATTATCAATGTTTTCAGAGAGGATGCTCAACCTGCAGTGAGTCATCACTGGAAAGGTTTATTTTTATAATCTCATGCTTGATACTACAAAATTGCATAATGTTTAAAAGAAATCTACTTCATGCTACTTGATATGCATACTTTTTGTGGATATCAATACTTAATTTATGCGAGAAAAACGTGATTTGAAATTTTATGAGAAATGTGTAGTTTTGGAATAGCTTAGCGGTAGAGTGTGTGCTTCGGGAAGTGATGAGCCAGATCTTGTGGGTTTGAGGGCATTGCAGGGTGTCCGTCAGGGCATCTGGTCTAAATCCCCTAAGCTCTATCTTAAGTCCATGTCCATCCTCTTAATGTGAGGACTAGTCATGACACGTAAAAAACAGACCTAGATGTAATTCTAGCACTATTCCAGTAAAAAAAACAGTCTCAAATTTAAATATTAACTTTCCTGACCCATAGTTCTGGATGCTATTCCCCTTGTACCTCTCATAATGAAATGTAGAGGTAATGTGAATGTGACTTCCTCAATTTTAGCACCAGAGGGACTTGCACGTTGCAGCCTCGATGATTTATGTTGCTCTAGTTACAGTGAAATCATCTTTGATTAGGTGAAACCCCATGAGAAGAAAAATGGCTGAGAGGAGGGTGAAGCCTCCATATGACTGTCTTAGAATTATCCCCAGTCCAGAGACGTTTTGCTCTTCAGTCTGCAATGGCCTCTGTTTTTGCAGCATCCTCCACATCTACAGCCTGATCTCCGAGACGTGCCATGACTGGTTGTATGTCTTCCCTCACCTAGCTTTCCTGCTACCACATATGGTCCTTAGGGGAATGGCAAATGATTGTGCAGTTAGGATTTTTTTCTTGCTGTCTTATATGGAAGGAAAAAAGTTGGATTGTAAATATAATAATTACGGTTAGGGTGGTTCTGCTGTAACTGAAGCCACTGTGGGAGGTACATATGATGAGGAAGTTGATACGAAGGCCTTATCTTTCCTTATTTACTTCTCCAATTCTTGTGCTTGTCCAGGCTCCAATCTTCCTTGCTCCTAACCTCTCTGATGTCATAAAATTGATAAGGGTGTACAGTTTACTTTGTGCAGTGTTTGCTATGCTGATGTATTTGCAGAAGGATCCTGGAGGAATAGACTCAAGGGCTTTGGGGGAGACGAAATTGCCATTAGGGAAAATGACTTCATCTTGAAAAAGATGTCATTCCCACTAACTGATTGACATGTTAAAGCCAACAGTTAATAACAATAGTCATATGTCTAGTGGCCTTCAAAAGTGCTCCCTGATAACAAGCAGCCTTGCTTGCAATATAGTGAAAGATGACCACTCTATTATGAATTGCCAAAATGCCCATTTTTCTGTTTATATAAGAACACTTCAGAGTTTATGAAGTGGAGATAGGATAGAGTGGGCAGTTTCCATAATAATCTTTTAGAAAAATACAAAGGGAAATAACAAAAAGTTTACAAAAGTTGAATTGTCTTGGCATCAAAACAAGTATGACATCAGTGGAAACCTGCGAGAGCTGCAGGGAGCAGAAATGCCTATCAAACTTGTCAAACACAAAAATGATTGTAGTCGGCAAACTCATTCAAATTGTTTTCTTTGAAATATTTGCAACAAGCCTAAACAGATTACCCTTGTTTGGGTTGGAAAGAGTCCTAGAATCTGGAGATGTCTTGGGGAAATGGAAGCGGTTCTTCCATCACTCTTTCTCTGTACCAGCATCCAGCCAGTCTGCATTCAAACACTTCAGTTTTTTTGAAGTGCAAATATTGTCACTTGGAAATCATTTTGACTCCATCTTAGGAATTGAGACACGTACGTTTTTATTTTTATTCAGTTATTTATTGATATAAGTTAGTGTCCTGCGTCATATAGAGTACCCAGTTAGGTTTTAGTGGTAAAATGTGTTCATGTGTTCTTTAATGTGACCTTGCAAACAAACTGGTACCATATTATTATGCAGTGTAGAGAAGCAACTAACTAGGAAATACGGTAGGTTTACCCCTAACGTAGAGGCTGCTGGACTGGCCCACACTAGTCCATCCTCCTCTACCACAGGCACCTGTGGATATTTTCACAGGTAATGGTAGAACACTTGAGTTCCCTCAATATCAACAAAAAAACAAACCAAAGAAAATTCTGGAAAACTAAACACAAACTATTTGAAAGAACACACATTTTGCAAGACCAACTTGGTATTGTTTTGTTGAAGTTCTCCGACAATGTTTCATGTGGTATATGTATCAATGTAATGAGGAGGGAGGTTCAGTCTCAAACAGGTCAACACTACGATTCAAGAGAAAAGTAATCTACCTCCCTGTCCAAACATGGCCTTCAGATCAGCAAGCTCATGAAAAACAAAGCTGAGTAGAAAAGGTTTGTTTGATCATCCACCAGATGAACCAAGCGGCCACGTGATCCTGTCTGTCTCTCGAGTCATATAGCCAACACCGAAGTGCTAATTAGCTTTAAGGTATTATAAGACTGCATTGGATGGCAGACAGTCCTATAATAATAATAACAATAATAATAATAATATCCTTGGGGGTGCATGGCTCAGTGGGTAGAGCGGTCGTCTGGCAATCGGAATGTTGCAGGACCGATCCCCGGTCCTGCATACAGCATGTCGAGGTGTCCTTGAGCAAGACACTGAACCCCTAACTGCTCCCCGAGCGCCATATGTTGACAGCTCACTGCTCCTATACAATAGGTTGGGTCAAAAATACAGAGAAATCCAAATTTCCCCTTGCGGGACTGATAAGGGAATCATTATTATTATTATTATTATTACTAGGGATCAAACCACCAATCTTCTGACTGCTAAGACGACTGCTGTACCTACTGAGGTATGCCTGCCCCTATCTTCTCCACATGACTCATTTTCACATACAGACTGGACCAAGCCTGAAGAAAAGCACCATCAACTTCATGGGTGTCCTAAACATGAAATATACCGGGGCAGGAATGTGTTTATCAACTTGAGAAGATGGACTAGAACAAGGATAACCAAGATTGAGGAGGCATGTTGCACTAATTCCGGAGTCCATCTTACAATTCCAGGTACAGTCCATCACTCACACACACACCATTACAACTCTTATCCCACTAGTCTCCCTCAGTTCCAGCCTCTTCATTGTCTCCTGCCTCAGTACCATTAAATAGCCCATGCATCATCAGTGAGAGAGGGACAAAGGGGATGGGGGCTGGCCAAGGGCCTCTCTCTTCCCATCACTCCCACAGAGATCAGGGGTCATCTCTAAGGACCTGGCAAAGATCCAGACCCTCTCTCCATGTAAAAATGATCAGACAACCCCTGTAGTCGGAAATGGAACCAGGAGGAAAAGTCACACCTTGTTGACATTATCCTATACACACTATGCAGGAAGCAGAAATTATAAACGTGTGTTGACTTTCTGGGTGGCTTTATGAATCTGTTTATTATGTGCAAACCAAGAAAACCACCATTGACTTTCAGCTGAGATTGATTTTCCTCCGTGAGGATGCCCATGGGTATAATTTAGGTTCTATAGATAGAGATATAATTGGTTAGCATTAACGGAAACAATTTGATTTTTTTTTTACATCATATTTTGAAAATAAAGGTTGTCTTCTTGGTTTTATAGGAAATGAATGGAAAGGGGAGCCACTTTATTTGGTTATTGGATTGTTACAATGAAACTTGCTCTCTGCGTTTAACCCATCCTATTGTATGGAAACAGCTAGCAATGTTTGCACGTATGACAGTAGAGGTTCATTTTCACGTCGTGATTAGTCCCCATGTTGTGAGAGTGAATATGGATTTAGATGGAACTTGGGGGATTAAGGCCGGATGCTCTTTCCGGCACCTCACGGTGGATTTGAACCCACAACATCCGACTCATCAGTTCCGAAGCATTCATTCTATCACTGAGTTACCATGGCAATGTGTTGTTATAATAGCTGCATAGCTCAGTGGGTAGAGCGTTCATCTGACATTCAGAAGGTTTCAGATTCGATCCCTGGTCCTCCAGAAAGCATATGAAGTGTCATTGAGCAAGAGACTGAACCCCTAACTGCTCCCTGAGTGCCACTTGGTGGCTGCTCACTATGTCTACACAATAGGATGGGTTGAATACGAAGACATTTCCCCTTTTGAGACTGATAAGGGGACAGTTATTATCATTAATTCATCCTAAAATCAAACTACAAACCCCATAGCTAGACAGGAGTTTACATCCAAAACCATAGGTGGATGGCTTACTGTACGGGCCTTCGGGCTCAGGGGACCCTTAAGCCAGAGCCTCTGTGTGAAGTCTCTGTTATTGACTTTGCATTTTCGTGTGTCCAAGAGTCAAAGGGCTTAGTCACTCATGTCAATAACAGAGCCCCAAAGTCTTACTGGATTACTGAGGGGAACTGTAGGAGAACGCACGTCTTAGTTAATATGCTGTTGACATGGTTGTGTGTATGCTGTAAATCCAGTCGGGGCACAGGTGAGTTGAGTTGTTGTGCTGTTGGCTGTGAGTCAGCGTACCTGCCCACCAGCAGGTCATCTAATGTATACATGCTGGCACGGGCAGAGGGGGGAGCCACGGGGGGGGCCGAGACCCTGCCCCTTTGCCCTGAATACCCAAAGTGACCATTTGAATGTTCAATATAAAATATGTGAACATTTCAAAAATAATGTGTTAAATAGTCATTTTGTTTGTATAAGGGTAGCTGTTATTCAATGTGTAAATAAAGTTGACATATTATGCAAGCTCCGCCCATGTCCAAACACGACACAAATGACACCTAAGACGCGCCTTCTTCTAAATCCATCTTTGTTTATTTCAGAAAACACGAATCCTTATAAAACACACAAATATATAAATATCAAAATAGCTGTTTTTTTAATTTAGGGAACAAAAATAATTAAATGAACAGGACACGCAGCTGTGGGTTTAAAACTCCATCAAGTTTAAAGTGCAACGCAAGGCTCATGGTGGCCTCGCCTGTCAACAACGCCTCATCGTAAGTGATGCCTCGTCTGGTCCGTGTGTCCAGTTGTGCTCCCCTTCTTACTCCGGGCTGTGCAACATCCGTGGGACATGAGTGAACCCGTCCCAGAGGCATTCACCTGATGACTAACACGCATACACAATCAGACTTGGAGCTCTCCGGTCACTGTCCTCCACTCTGCCCATCCTCCATGTCACTGAGATGGGAAGACTCCCCATCACTGCTGGTGGAAGATGGAGATATCGTTTTAACAACTGGTCCTGAGTCAGATTTAGATGCCGCCAGAATGATCAGGTGCCCCACGGGGGTGTGGGGGGTCTCACACCGCTCCCCGCTCAGTGAATATGGGGTTTGGGGGGAGTTCAGCGAGTAGGAAAGTTCACCTCTCACCGTGGCCCCTGATGTTGCGCAGATGCTCTCTATCAGACTCCTCCTGCAAGCGTGCTCTGCAGCGCCGGGCCGGGAGCTCCTGAGCTCCGGATGCACCACACCGTCCAGGAGCTCCGACAGCTCCGTGATGTAGATCTGCGCCATCTGCAGGGTGTCGTACTTGGAGAGCTTCTTCTCGTTTTCCAGCGAGGGGATGACGCTCCTGAGCTGGTCGAAGGCTTTGTTGAGACCGTGCATCCTTCTCCGCTCCCTGGCGTTCGCTGCTACCCGTCTGTGTCTCTGAGGGCCGACGTCGCGGCCCCCGTGTCCCTCTAAGGCTTTGTCCAACTCCACCTCCGTCACCGTCTGCTCCGGCTGCCTACTACCCACCGACAAGAACCTCCTCTCTGGGGACGTCTCTGCAGATCCGTCCATGCCCCGCACAGAGTGGGCCAGGATTGGATGTGCGGAGCGCCCGGGTGGAGTTATCCAAGACTTGGAGTCGATGTGGGCCACCAAGTTTTGCTGCTCCCAAAGTGAGAAGTCTTCAGAGTACTCTGGCCAGCATGGATGCTCAGCTTTAGCAGCCATGGTTGTTATAGTTATTATTATAACTCCTATATGTCGTCTTTACCCAGGAAAGCTCACAGACTAAAAAGAAAAAAAAAAGCTTCCTCCCCTTGCAGCTTTTCCGAATCCTGGAGTGATGTGATGGGAGCGTCTCCTCAGAGTGATCCACCCAGCCCTTAAATAACCAGGACACCCCTGCTGTCCTGCAGGAGCCACTGACATGCTGCGAGCAGGCAGCCAATGGTCTCTTTGACCCTGACGGAAGGAGGGAGGGGGGGGAGCAGACAAAGCTAAACTTTTGTGCATTGTAACGCAATCACATTGATGCTTGTCACTCATCTTCCCCTGTCCTAAGCCTCAGACACCCAAATTAACTGTTCACAAAGGAGCCTCAGGGGAGATGTTTAAGAGATACAGTTTGATCATTATAATACTAATTACTGATACTACTACTATTATTAGTGTTACTAATACTAATACTACTAATAGTGATGATAATAATAACAGTTAAACGATAGAGCGCGTGTCAGATCTTCGCATTCAGCCTTGATCCCCCTCAAGCTCCATCTAAGTCCATGTCCACCCCCACAACGTGGGAACTGATCAGGACACGCAAAAATGGACCTCCGTCATCATCCTCATCATCATCATAAAGTCAAATTAGACCAGTTCTCATTCATCTCAACGAAAGAAAGATTCTCTAGACTTTTAACACCCTTTCTATATTAATCTCATCTGCATTTCTGGAGGCAGGTTCGGCTTTAAATTGATTTCAGCTGAATCAGCCAAGAATCAATCTAATCAATAATTCACATATGGATCGATGAGATTAATTTGGATCAGGCGCCACGCCCATGTACGGCGACCCTCCGGACCATGCGTGGACTGACTGTCGCCACCATCTCCCCACTGTTAGCGACGGAATCGACTCGACACCAAAACAACAGCGTCCACATCGGTGGTGAAAAATATCCACGTTACTGTTCAAATAGGCAGTAAAAGTGAATAGTCTCTGCTGGGGTATTTGCAGAATAATAAAAAGAACAGGTGTGAGGCCTGACTTGGGACACACCTGTCTGCGATAACTGATAACTTGTCCACAGGCAACCTATGAATCATTCAGCAACGACACCGAGATGATAAAACACGCGTGTAGTGTTGTGTCATGGCCCCGAGAGGCCCCCAAAGTGACCGGAGACTAGATCAGCCCATCAGTGGATCTGATCACCACCGTGATCACCGCTGCCACCGTGGTGGTCATCCACGTATGGACCGCAGTCTCATCCGAGGAGAAACGCGATGGATCAGGGCACCACTTAAAAGAGTGACACCTGAAGATGAGTCGATATGGACCTCCGAACCCTCTCTGACCCGATTGATCGCCTCTCGTGTGTCTATCAGCTGGTGTCCCTCGACGCCCTCTTTCAAAGCTCTGGAGGAGCTACGCCTCAACCAGCGCCATCACCCACGTCTCCCATATGCCAGGCACCAGGGCGGGCCAACTTCCCGACTCTTTAAAGTGACGCGGGAGCCAATCAGACGCCAGCTCACGGCTTCCACGAGTCAAGGGGGCCCCCACCCACCAACAAAGAATGAGATCTAATGTCGGGAGATGCTGCTGCTCGTTAGGGACGGATGGTGGCTACAACAGGATTTGCATATGGGATTAGAATTCCTCTCAACACATACCCCCCCACGTATCCCCTCTCCTGCTCTTCGGCCCTGAGTCTGTCTGGCCGTGATGCTCCGGCAGGCATGAGAAAATCACCGTGACCTGCTCCGACGTCAGCGGTTTAATGAGGCCTGCTTTGACACCAGTGGAATAAATCGGCACACTCTTCATCCCGGGGTGTCCATTCAGTGTTGGGTGCATGAATATTTCATTCCTTCAGCCCTGCTGCCGGCCAAACAGCCTGTAGCCCTGCAGACTCCACAATTGCGGCGCCGGGGTTACACTTCCCATCTGGTGTAAGGCGTGAGTGGGGGAGTGGCAAAGGGGGTCGAGGAGGTGTGAGGAACATTTCAAAGGTCAACTTCCAGTGCGCCCCGCCCCCCTGTGGATGACATGAGCCCTGACGGATATCTGAAGCAGCCATGGCAGACAACCACCACTTACCCCCAAGATGGTCCACCCATGTCCTACCCAGCAGTATCATAGACTAGAATAAAAGAGAATAGAATAGAAATGACCTTTGGATTAGAAATTGAATAGAATATAATTCACATTTGGAATAGAATAGAATAGAATTGGAACCAATGCCGTTAAATTGTCTGTTCAGTTGTTGGGCAAACACCAACTAAGTAAAAAAACAAACGAGAAGAAGACACTTTATTTATTTTTCATTGTACAAACACATACAGCAAAATGTGTTCTCTGCAGTTAACCCGTTCTATTGTATCAGGGCAGTGAGTAGTCTATTTAATGGTGGTGGTGGGGACACACGGAGTAAACCCACCCAGACATGGGGAGAACATTTAAACTCCACACAGGAAGGATCTGGGACGGGATTCAAACCCACAACCTTTTTGCTGTGAGACAACATGCTGCCGAAATGTCCCAAAGACGTCCCAGCTATAGACACAATGACTTGACATTTCCTTGGTTCATAGAGTATCATTACTCAATTAAATGGGTTTGTATAATGATTTCATCAGCATATGCGAGGACATAGTTCACGAGGGAGGGTGGTTGTCTAATAAACGGAGATCGCTGGTTTGATCCCTGGCCCCTGCAGAAAGCGTGTCAAGATAAGAGATAAGATTTCCTTTATTAGTCCCACCGGAGGGAAACTTGCAGTTTTATAGCAGCACAGTGGAAAGCTGGACAGACGCGGGGAGGGGTGTCCTTGAGCAAGACACTGAACCCCATGAGTTGCTCCCCTGGCACTGCAGCTGCTCACTGCTCCCATACAACAGGACGGGTTAGATAGAGAGGACACGTTCCACCAGCCTTGGTCAGTCCTGTGTCAATAAAACAATTAAATTCTCCTCTATTGGTTAAGGGTAAGTGGATGGTGCCTTTTGTGTTGGACCG
>OMLC01056073.1:0-13824 GCA_900302585.1 Regalecus glesne
TAAACTTATACACACATAAACTTATACACACACACACACACACACACACACACCTTACAATGCTGTGATCGCAACTATTCCTCAGTCATGTGTGAACAGTACACAATACAATTGAAGGTCCACTCAGTGGCAATTTCCATATGAAACCATTGTTGGTTTCATTTGTTATGCAAATCGAATGGACTCTATTGTTTATAAGGGGTGGAGGCTTAGAGATCAGACTGAAGGGGTCACCTTTATGAGTGCGGAAAGGTCTCTTTTGTTAAATGTTGTGTCAAGATGAATTAATTCAACCTTTTGTGATTTCCTTACCTGGATTGAGTATGCAGAGACATCTGACACCGTATTACATCAGGTCTGGACGTGGGTCTGTGCACACATGTGTGGGGTTCCGTGGATTTGAATGACTGTTTTGCATGTCCCATGGATGTCTAAAATATGTTTTGAATGTCATATTGGCTACCTGAAACAAAGACAGCCATATCCAACTAAACAACTGCCCTTTCTGATCTATTTATAATGGCTCAGCATAACTGTTTTCCTGCTGATGTAAAGCTGTATCCATAACACGTCCTCATCTTTGTCTTTCCCATCAATATCTTGATCACTAAGATCGATCATTACAAATCTGATTCACTACTCAGACAAAACTACACCCAACAGCCACATCGAGGCGCTATAACAAACGGTGTGACTTTTCGGCCAATAGCCTCTTAACTGTGTTGCTGCATTGTCAATAATCTCGGTAAGGAAATCCCAGAAAGATGTTATCTTCGGGACAGATCATATAGCAGGAGAAATATTTCATTATTCATCAGTCTCAACTGACTGCAGTGGTAGTGCACTTGAGCCCCTTCCTGCTCCCCAGGTGCTTTAGCTCCCCACAGCCCCCACACAAAAAGACGAGTTAGATGTGGAGGACAAATTTCATTGTAAGAATACAATGATCACACAGAACGCTCCCCCCCCTATAAACAACACAGTTACAGCGCAACTGAAACTTGTATTCAGTTTCTTATGCAAGTTGCCGCGGTCGTTACTTTGAATTAAAATGGCCACGTTTCCAATTCACAGAGGATTGGGAAATAGTTGCGATCACAGCATTTAAAAAAAACCTGACAGTCGCTCGGGGGCCTAAGAGACCACCTGTCGTCTAACCTGTCATCGTGAAACATGACAGGTCAGACCGGGAAATCACGATGGGTGACGTGATTGTTGATGTTTACCTTGTTTGAAGGTAAACCTCAACAGTCACATCACCCATCCAACATCAGCCGATCAGCACTTGAGGTTTAATTCGACGTAGATCGGAGCACAAACTACAAGTCTTTAGGACTCGGTACCACCACCGAGCTGACACATTCTGGGGTGGGGGTGTGTCCCCACATAAACCAGGTCCTGTATAAGTGCGGATATCCTGGCTGGACATGTGTCGATGTTGGGAAGACACACAAAAGGACAATAGATGTCTAAGTGTAAACCGGTGGGGGTTTCTGTATGTCGCTAGCTTGTCAGAACAGCCGAGAAGCAGATTTTCCAGATCCCAAAACACGACTTAACTTGAAATTGCCCCGCATGAAGGATCCCGTCCTCCTGCACAGAGCAAAATGGTGTACACTATTAAATGCCTGGAGGATTGCCGTTAATTGAGCTTTTGGGAAGCCAAACAGACTCTGAGCAAGAGGACGGCACAACAGAGAAGAGCTGCCTCATTAGGCCTGAGCTCCGCAGTCCATACCCATCATCGGCGGGGCAGTGGCCACTCTAACAAGGAGGTGAATGTGCACGTCCTTGTTAGTCAGGAACGCTGGTTTGAGCGGGGAGTCAAGTATGCTACTGATGTGAAGAGGGAGCGACTATCCCTGAAGGGGGGGCCGCTGTTGTCATCTTACAATGCTGTGATCACGACTATCCCCCGATCTTCTGTTAATAGTACACATTACTATTGTCACGCTAGTTAATGGTCATGCCAATTTGGATATGAAACCAATCATCGGTTTTTCTTCATTCAGTTGTGAGGTTGGGGATAACACCAGGCAGTCGTAACCGAGATGAGTTGCGTCCGGATGAAGCGGTTTGTCTTGTTGGGATTTCCTTGTCTGTGTTATTAAGTATGCATTAAAGATATTTATTTGTATTCAGAGAGATTACACAAACTGTCCATGTACAGCCCATTCCTCATGGACAAAGGCCTCCAGCTCACTAACACTCTTGGGCTGTAACCACCTTTTTTTTTAAATCCCACTGAAGATTTCCAATAGGGTTTAAGTCAGCTGACTGTGATGGCCACTCTAGTATCTTCCAGGACTTCTTCTGAAACCAAGCCTTAGTGGAGTTTGAAGTATGCTTGGGATCATTGTCCTGCTGGAAGGTCTGATGACGACCAGGCCTCAGTTTCCTCACAGATGGCAGGACATTCTCTCCCAGGATTCCCTGATACATGTTAGAATCCATCTTGTCCTCCACACGCTGCAGGTTTCCAGTGCCAGAGGAAGTGAAGCAGCCCCAGAGCATCACTGATCCACCACCATGCTTCACTGTAGGCAGGGTGTTCTTTTCAGCGTATGCTTCATTCTCCTTCCTCCAGATGTACCGCTGATCCATAGGCCCCAAATTTTCTCATTTTGTTTCCTCGTTCCACAGAACAGAATTCCAAAACCTCTTTGGCTTATTTATAGAGTTCAGAGCAAATAGGAGCTGACTTGTCTCGTGTCTTTGGGTCAGTAGTGGTGAACGTCTTGGAGTTCGGGCATGGAACCCTTCAGTGTTCATTATGTGTCTTACTGTGGAAACTGAAACCTCAGTGTCAGCCAGGTCTTTCTGTAGGTCTTCTGCAGTCAGTCGAGGGTTTCTAACTACTCTCCTCCTCAGGACTCTAGTGGCAGCTGATGATAGTTTCCTCTTTCTGCCACATCCAGCTAGTGTAGCCACTGTTCCTTTAACTTTAAACTTTCTAACTATGCTTCCAACCGTGTCTCTAGGAACATTCAGTGCCTCTGCTATAGCTGTAAATTATTTTCCTTGTTTGTGCAAGGCAATGATCTCTTCTCTGAACTTTGTGGACAATTCTCTTGACTTAGCCATGTTTCTAACATGCAATGAAATGTCACAGTCAACGGTCCAGATATTTGAGGCCTTCTATCTCAAGCCCACCTGATGCAACTAATGAAGCTGTTGATTGGTTGCATCTGGTGTGATGAGACCACACCTGATTTACCAAAGTGTGCTCTTATGAGGGATTCTATTCAGGGGGTTGAATCATGTTGAGACAGCAGTAGATATTAAAAGCAGCATTTTGTGTTGAATTTGGAGAAACCACTTGTGATATTAGTTTTGTCGAGGTATTTAAAATGTTCTTGTTTGTTGTTGTTTTTTGTAAACAGCTTCTTAGTTTCTTAATCCATGCTCAATAATCCAGGTATGGAAATCACAAAAAGACTGGATCAGAAGTTTATTGGGAAACGTTTCCCAATAAACTTCTGATCCAGTTGAACAGATTCACCTCTTTTTGTGAGCTTCTTAGTTTGTACATTTGACTAATAAACCTGATTCGCAGTGGGGGTTGAATAGCTTTGATTGTTGCTGTAAGATATAGTAATCCTTTGCACATTTTAGTTATGAAGCCACATCTTTTCTTTATGTGGATTCATATTTTCTGATCTTGCTTCACACAGGAATAATGGCACTAGATGGTGAAAATTAAATTCAAAAAAGAGTGACGACCTCAAAAGAATAAAACACCAACCAAACCAAAGCAGACCTTTTTAGAATGTCCCCAGAGAAGTCAGATGGTTTTGCTGTTACCAACCAAAGACCTTTTAAAAAAGCAGAGCAAAAAAAATAAATTCCTCATAGCAATCATCTAATCAACCTCAAATCTGAAACACATGTTTGTGAGGCTTAATCGAGCATCGCCACAAGAACCTTTTTCTTGGGGTGTCACAAATGCAACATTTTTATCTCCTAATTCACTGCAAAGAGATTCATGACATCTCGTTGAGAAGAACCGTTCTCTAGGATCATTGTTGAATCTGCTCAGGTCTGGTTGATCAAAGCAGGTATGGCTCATTAGCAAACCAAATCTCCATAGGTATTCAATTCAAAGCAGCAGGGATTTTCAGAACACATCCCCCAATAGGTTTGGAAATCTCACTGCAACTATAACCAGTTACAAACTTCACTTTTCATGAGGTGGAGAATTGCTCTTACATTTTGCATCAAAATGCTACCAAAATTGCTACACAAGTTAATCTGTTTGGTAAAAATGGAAATTGTGGTTTTTACGAATTTCAAAAGTTGAGCCCACAGTGATCATAGACCACTTACGGCAACAAGCTTTATTTGTCATTGTATGTATGTACAATGATTATTTTTTCCATTTATTATTCTATCTTATGGTATAGGAGCAGTGAGGGGGCCCAGGCAGGTCAGTGGTAGAGTGGGCGCTTGAGAACTGATGAGCCAGAGGCTGCGGGTTTGCACCCACCATGGGGCATCAGGAAGGGCATCTGGCCTTAATCCCCCAAGCTCCATCTAAATCCATGTCCATCTACACAGTATAGGGACTAACCATGAGACCTAAAACACCTCTCATTCTATTGAAGTGATTACTCCATGACCACCCTATGACCTGAGGTATGCCAGCCCCTTTGTATTGTATTGTACATGGACAGGCTAGACAAGGATTATTATTTTCAACTATATATCACTATGTTATCTTCAAAGTCTTCAGTGAATTCATCACTGAAGCTGTAAAGAGGAAAAATTAGAGTAATGGGATATAATCTTTGTATGTACGGATAAGCAAAACGTAACAGTCACGTAAAATATGACCATTGAAACCCCACCTTAGATGAAGGGCGCAGTGTCAAAGCTATATTCAGCGATCTTTAAAATGGATGGTTCCTTCCTCCTTGTCAATAATTAAAGAAAACTGGGAAAAGGACATGGATACTAACATATCTGAAGATCAAGGTTCAATCACGATTCAAAGAATCCACTCTTCCTCCATTTGTGCGAGGCAGAGTCTTATTCAGTTTAAGGTTGTACGTAGGCTTTGTACGTCCAAGGCTAAACTATCTAAAATATTTCCTGGGGTTGACCCTAGTTGTGACAGATGTAAGCAAGCCCTGGCCGCTCGGTACCACACTTTTTAGTCGGGCTCTTGATTGACAGCTTTCTGGTCATCGATATTTGAAGTTTATTCAGCAATTTCAGGTTTGGCTATTGATCTCTGTCCTTTCGTTGGACTTTTTGGTGTGCCATCAGAGGACTCACCTTTACAAAATTCACAACTAAAGTGTATATATATATATAGCCTACTCTTCCCTTTTAGCTCGGTGACTCATTCTTTTGAATTGGAAGAATGATAAACCCCTACATTCGGCAGATGCATCTGGGACACCATGTTTTTCCTTAAGATTGAAAAAACGAGATACACTGTAAATAGATCAATGAGGAAGTTTGATGTTTTATTTCACTTGTGGAAAAACTAACTTTGCACTTGGGCTCTGAATAGCTGTTGTATATGAGGGCTAACTGTTATGTGGACTTTTGGGGCATATAGTTAAAAAAAAAGTTGTTGCTGTGTTTTAATGAAATATTATTATTTTCTGTATTTGTGTCTACTGTCTGTGTCTGAAAACACAACAAAAATACATTGACCAAAAAAATAATAATATCCTTACTATAATCCATAGTTTCTCAGATCAGAATATTTGAATTCAGAATGAATACATAGGAGTGCGCAGGGAATCGTATTGCTTGCTATATTTTTGACAATAATAGTTCACTTTAGGTATAAAATGTGTCATTCTCCTTTTTTTTGGGGGAGCAGATTCCTTATTGAAGGTGGCAAAAGAACTTCTTGGAGAAGACCACCAAAGATCTTCAAAATGTACTAGCTCCTAACACATCTTCTTTCCATCCATCGGTCTAATTAATAACTAATATCTGGCAAACTAATTCCAATGTCTTCAATTTCTCATTTTCTGGGGGAAATTGGTATAAGGGTTTGACCCTGCTCATTGTTACATATGGCTGTTTTTCATGTTCCTCCTGGTGACAGGTCTACTCTTGGGTAATGTAATAGCCAATTCATACACCAGGGCGCACCACAACAAGAAACTGTCATCTCAAACCAATATACCATGTGCCACTGTTCCAAGGGCCAGTGAGTGGGGCCCTTTATAGATCTCAATTATCCATTTTGTTTAAAATAGTTTAATGTCCACCTTATTTTGGGGCGGAGCGATTAGAACACGTTTTTTTTTTGCTCAGATCTCTCCGTCATTTGGAATACTGCTGGAGACTCTCTTCTAGGGGTTCATTGTGTTGCTCAAGGACACCTTCTGCCTTTTTTTCGCAGGACCGGAGATCGAACCCGCAACCGTCCGATCGCCAGACGGCCGCTCTACCCACTGAGCTGTGCAGCCTCTATAAGCAGTGTTAACAGCAACAAATTAAAGCAAGCAAGACCAAGGGTAGCGGACACTAACACAGCATGCTAGCACACGTTTGTAATTTTCAATCACCATTGTTTGTTTCTTGGCTTGCTGCTGAGTTTGCCAAGAGCTGTAACATGAGGCAGGTCTTTTAGGGCTGTGATATCAAGCAACAACAATCCACCCGGCCCGTTTGCTCTTTTTCCTTAAAAATGCGGAGATCTGAGTAGTGGGAGGCCATGAGCAGTGTACTTGTTTAGGTCATTACTTTTGTGCAACTCTTGTTTACATCCACTCATCGTCATGCTTCCGAGAGTCAAATTATTACATATGGTATGTTTTGTTTTTAGTGAAGAGAAGTTAATAGCCTTCTTTTAAAGTGCAACACCGACAGATTAGAGGGAGGTCTGTTTTACATGTCACAATCAGTCCCCACGTTGTGGGGGTGGACACAGATTTAGATGAAGCTTGGGGGGATTATGGCCAGATGCCCTTCCTGATGCCGCGCGGTGGATTCCAACCAACTGCCTTCAGCTCATCACTTGCCGAAATGGATGCTCTGTCACTGAGCTACCCCAGTCCCCAATATCCCCAATACCCCAGTACCCCACTGGGATATTTCCAGTTGTTGTTTTCAAAGTATTGGGGCCCTTCAGTGGTAGAGTGTGCGCATCGGGAACTGATGAGCCAGATGTTGCGGGTTTGAACCCACTGCAGGGCACGAAGAAGGGCATCTGACTCATTATTTAATTATTTAATCCCGTGCCCCCCCCCACAATGTGGGGACTATTTTTGAGTATCGTCACTGCTCTTATTTTGATAGAACAGTGATAGAAGCTCAGTTTGCAAGGCTAGTTTGTTAGCCTGCGTTATATAAAATCACTTGTAGCTTTGTTTCTAATAGCAATACATTGCTCACACTCAACACATTGTACCTTTTCGAGATCACTGCAGCAGTCAAGTAATATGACGTCGGTTTATATTTGATTTCCAGTGTGTAATGGGATAAATCCAGGCTGGTTTATGTGGGGCCACAGTAGCTCAGTGGTAGAATACGCGCTTTGGGAACTGACGAGCCAGATGATACAGGTTAGAACCCGCTGCAGGGCCCAGGCAAGGCATCTGGCCTTAATCCTCTCTGCTCCCTCTAGGTCTGTGTCTCCACCCCCACAACGTGGGGACTAATTGTGACATGTAAAAACGGACCTCTCTTTGTTACATGATTGTTTGATGAAATGTTTCTTTGAGGGACAAAACAGTCCTCCAGCTATTGAAAACTATTCAGAACAGCCCGACATTGTGCTGCTGATGAGTGGCCTAGTGGCCCCTTGTTTAATCTGGTCTTTCTCGCCACACCACGTAGGAAACTTGCTGCGTTGCCTACATAAACATCATCTTCTGTGTGTCTGCAAGTGAACATGAAGACCAGTAATGCTACGATATCCAACGTTTGATCCATTTCTTTTTATTGACTCAGTCACTGACACCTTACCAGGCTGTAACACTTGTGGAGTTATTAAATATGTGAGCCATCCTCATAAACTTACCTGGCAGGTCAAGAGGACTCATAGATGTATGATACTGAAATCAGCCATTGAGCAGAGTTTGGACATTTTAATTTTTGGTGAGGTCCACCGCGGCAATTATGCGTCTCCTCGGCAAAGCGGATATGCTCCTGGGATTTTTAACTGCCTTTGCACTTTGACCATCAAAATATATGTGAAGTATGTTCTAGATATGTTTTAGCGATATGAGAAATGATCCATTATTAATCAAAATCACATCGATTTCAAAATTGAGATATACAAGGAGCAGTAGGGCTATGTGAAGAGTTGAGTGATTGTCAATCAACTAAACATCTCCTCTGTTGGAGGAATCTTGGGATGAATGCTAAGTCGCTACCTGCTTCAAAGGGTGCCCTTGTTCAGCTCGTTCTGCACCTTGACCTCCCTGAGGAGGTAGAGAAGTAGACTTTCCCTCTGAGGATCAAGGCAGTATTGCACTTTTTTTTCTTCATTCTGAATTCACTGTGGTGATAATTAGCACATTGGTTAATATTGCAAGTGTATGATAAATCTCATCCAAACCTTACGGCTCGAGCAAAGTCTGCGTTAACATAGACCGAGACTCGTGACTGAGAATCAAGGTACATCCCTGCTACTTGAAAGCAAGCATTCAAAGTAGAGCAGGCTATTCCTGTGCATCTAGTCACTGCACAGCTGGCTTCAGGTCTGTCTCACTCCAAAAACTGGCATTATTTGTTAAATTCTGGTATCATAGAACCGGTGAGGGATTATAGCTGCCCTCTAAATAGCAGTTAGCAAATGATTCATACTGGAAACGATTCAAATTTTTAATAGCAGTTTCAGTACTCATTGTACCAGTAGATCATTTGTTTAGTGCCTGTGTGTATGCGCGTGTGTGTGAAAAGGTGAACACGGTCATCCATTCTAAGGGACTCTTAGGAATCCCTTGAGAATTCCTAAGCTTAGGAAATATCTGATATTTGTATGTCTGCGAGACCACTATCAAAAATATGACGTGGTAGCTTAAAGATACTACATAACTTGATTTTCCACTCTCAATAGAGAAGCATTTTCAACTTGTAGGTTTTAGAGTTTCAATGCCCGGCCTCTGAAGAGACATAGTATCAATCACAACAATGAAAATGACTATTTAACAAACATTGTGAAGTTTGAGTCAAAAATTACTACAAGCCACCCTCTACTGGCGGTTAGCAGAAATACAGCTTCCACACCGACATGTAAGTCAACAAAATGGCTGACCTTATATAAGACGATCAATTGAAATGTACTGCCACGACCTGCCTTGTGCGGTATGAGAACAGCCGTTGACAAGCGTAGGCAGATAAAATCAAAGTGTATCAGTAAATCCCATCATGTATCTATTAATCCCATTATAATCGAAAAGTAATGAGTGGGTGGGGGTCATCTATTGAATTTTCCCAAGGTTAGAGAACCACAACCACTACAGTCTGAAACGTTCGGTCTACCGTTTCTCTATCACTGTGGAGCGTATCGTTTGGTTGATTTGATTTTAATCTACTGTTCTTCCTCTGGAACAAACAAAACTTAAACCACATTTGGACTCTGAAAACGTAACCCCAAAATGATGAGTTTCTAAAATATCTTATTCGACTGCATTGGTTAGTTGCGGTTGGTCGTATAGGTAGAAACTGCCTTGTGCGTATACACCAGTTTTAGGATAAGACTCCTTCCGACTGTTCCTCTTGTGACTCCTCCCCCTCCACCCATGCGATTACTTTCCAGAGGGAAACCGTCTCTCCTCCCCCTCAACGCTTATCTGCTTCGGCCCTGTGCTTTTCGTTCGCGGCATGTTGAGCGTCTACGCCTCGTATCCATTGAGGAAGGCCCTGCTGCCGCCCTACATAATAACCCGTGTTCATCCACACACTTTTCAACCAGACAGACTGATCATACCCAGCCCTTCGACTGAGATACTCACCTAGTCGACTGAGCTGACAAGCTTCAGCACAAGCACCCGACGGGAGAGCTTTTCAAGGGAAGTGTGAAAAAAAAGAGGTTTTACTTGTCTCTCCACCATCTCCCCCCCAACCCCCCACCATGTGTGGCAGATGGGGCGCACACCCGCGCGTCGTTCTTTTGTCGTACTTACCAAACCAGAGCCACATCACTATTGGCTGACGTCTGTTGTTGTTTTTTTCTACCTTTGAGGACAGAAGGAGGAGGAGTCTAGATCCGAGTGTTGGGGAACAGTAGGAACAGTGTGAGCACACCCGCCGTCGCAGGACTTGTTTTGGTGCAGCTCAGTAGTTTCATTTATAAATGCAACGGTTTTGGTTGCCTGTACTCAGTAATAACTGTATTGTTTTTACACTACCTCCGGGAGGGAGTCAGAGCCTGAGGTGAACGAAAGTCGAGAGCAGTCACCGAAATTCGCGGGATCGTCGCTGGGCAACTGAGAGTCGGTGAGTTATCAACAGTGCCATTTGATGTTACATGGCATTTTGCATTGGTTAGACACTCGGGTCAGAACGAGAATCCGCTGGACAAAGCTTGAATATAAAGCATATTGAGATTATACGTGAATGTGGTCATGAATATTAGTGTGATTTAAAAAAAATTAGCTGGCGTAACTTATTTGAATCTGTAGAGTGCCCCCTACAGGTGAGAATCATCAGACAACAATCACGCTTAGCTTGAAGTAGCAAGTTCAACTACAGGATTGCAGACAAGGGTACTTCCGTTTTCCAATTTAATTACTCAAATTGGAAAGTTGGGCAGGCTTGCACTATTTAGCCCTAGCTAATATTAACAATTGCGTCAAGCATTCCTTGCTATCAATCCAGAGTGCTCTTAATTGATGTTTCTCGCAAGTCAAGCTAATGATAATTTTATCCTTCTTAATCCCTCAATTGTGGTTTATGCACACATTTGCCACAATATTGAATATCATTATTGAAATCTCGGCTTTCGATTTGTTTGCTATATTTTTTATATCAAGCTTGTTCAGGAAAATATGGAAATGCACATGCACACCCTACAAGTCATCAAAAGAACATGACTGTAGTTTGTCACTGTCCACTCTCATGTAAGTAGTCAGCTGAAAATGTCTAAATTAGTCCAGTTTCTTTTTTTCACAAATTGACTGGTTGCTATGTGTACATTTTCAGTGTGAACGTTGTACCACATGAGTACTACCATTTTAGAAAGGTACCAATTTAGGCAATCAGTCAAACAAATAAAAAAACCTGGTCAGAGGTTAATGGTGGGGAGGGGTGAACCCAGGAAAGGACAGACAGATTTTTTTCTATTTTTTTACACACACACACACACACTCACACACAAGTAGGTAATAAAAACCCTCAAGGGTTTATTTCAGTAATGTTTAAGGATCTTTTCAGTGAACCTGGTTGAAATGGCAGTTTTCATAGGAAGAGCAGCTTGGAGCAGTAGAAACTGCAGGACAAAACATGATGCAAACCCCCCTTATGGCCTGAAGTGGTATAGTCTTCCAGTAATTTTCCATGAACTGCATAGATCTAGGATGTGGGTGTGGCCTAATGTGAATGGTAATGCAGGAGCAGGGTAGTTCATTTTAAGTGCATATCTTCTCTGTCATTCTAGATCTGGGGACTTCCTTTTTTAGTTTCTCATCTCTTTACAGTATAGCATCCTGCTTTTTTTTCAAGTGTGTTAAGAAATCATCCTCTTGGGACTTTTTTCAGTTTGAATTTTCATCATTGGTCATCAATTAAACTACAGTGACAGAGAAAAAAAATGTTAACCCTTGCTCCTAAGATTTCAATAATGAAGGTTTTGGTCAACATTAAATAGAGCAACATATAAAAGCTGTCCTTTTTTACTCTGATGTGGAAAATGGTACAGCCCTGATCCTGGTTTCCCTTCCCCCACTTTGAGTGGCTGTGCTCACATGGTGCACTGGCAGCTCAGCTCAATACGTATTCTTTTTCCTCTGCTGAAAACCAAGCAGTCTAGAAAAGCCCCACCTACTCCTCTGAGCTCCTGCTCCCTGCCTATTGGAACATATTTGGTTCTTAACTATGTTGCATCGGTTCATTTTGTCTGTGTCAAGAGCATTGAGATTAATGAGGTTTTTTTCTTGAGAAGCCAAATATATTTAAGAGCTAGCTTGTTTAAAATAGGCACTGAGGGAGATCTGCGCAATCTGAAAATGGATGTTACCCCACTTTTAATTTAAAAAAAGAATACCTCCAAATATTTCTACATGAATGCGAAGATGAATTTGTGTTCTTAAGACAAGCACATTTATTGCTAGCTGAGGAGTTTAGCAAAGACACTCACTCCATTAAGATTTGACAGATTTAGGTTTTCTCTGGAAGTATAAGGCTGCTGCTGTATCATAGAGCCTATGATGCATGATATTGTGTCTGAAGCTAAACTGCTACCCAATATTTGAGGTAATATTTTTGCAGCTATAGGTCCATTGGCCACAACAGTAATCTTCTCTCTAAGTACTTGCTAGAGATGTGTGATCATGAATATGTCTGTTGTCAGATTTTCCACACCTGTTTTTATAATTTAATTAGCCTCAGGTGATGCGGTTTTTAATCATAATTTAAGTAACCTCGTGGCATTTGTATGTTTTGTGCATCATTGGACAGATGCATTCATTAGCTTTCATTCAAACCGTTTCACCTCTCAGGGTTTATGACATTGGGCTGTGGGACTCTTGTACATATACATATGCCTTCTACCCTGATATTGCTCAAATAATTATTTCTGTCTTTCTTGTGGCCCATAAAAATAATCCCAAATGTTTCCAGCAGTGAGATGCGGTAGAGACTATTGAAACCAGCTAAAATAAGACCATGATGTCACATGCTGCATAGGCCTTTGGAGTGTTAAAGGATTGTCATTTTTCATACATTCAGTGTTGCAAGTGTTGAAAATGACGCATCAATTAATTGATAGGGATTACGGAACTTGGTCCAATATTTTTCAAGGCATTGAGGTCTCCATGTTAGAGTTTCTCCTTTGAATACATGAACCTACTTCATTATGCAACAATATTAATCCACTGTATCAAAACCAGAGCAAATGGTCACAGAAAATGTTGAAACAATAATCTTCAAAACCCAGTCCAGAAGGTAGAACTCAAGAAATTGTTCCCATTTCTCTTGAAATTCTAGTCGGTGTTAGGGTTTTCACATTGGACCCAATTTGCGTTGTGGCCTCTGCGGCACAGCTCATTTGATACTCCTGGCTCACGGTCAAGAGAACACACTAAATAACCAGGGATTCCAAAGATCAAATCAAAAGATTTTAGGTGCTTTTGTTTTTACATATCTTATCTCATCACATTGATTTTTATATTGTTGGACCTCTAATAGCTCACTTATTAAATCCATTTTGTGACCACGTTACAACATAGTAAAGTGTAAAACGAACACTCATATTTCACTAATTTCAATTTATCTGTATATCTGGTATCTACTTGATTAGACACATGCCGGCAATTGCTTTCCTTGTAGATTTGCTGTATATTTATAATATTGTCTCATAAAGCTCAGAAATTTCAGAGCGTGTCAAACTAAGACAGTTCACTTAATTTTCCATCTGGTCCTCGTGTCCTGTTTTTTGTGGGATTCATGGTAGAGAGATGTCACAATGTTAAGCACACAAATTCAACAAGGTTTAACTTTGGCCCAAGCTTGCTGAGCTGGGCTCCTGTGCCTGCACATTGTGTGGTACTGTGGAAATGTGTTCATGCTCATAGCAAGCCACAGGGCACCATGGGTTTAGGGTGCAAGGTTGATATTTTTGCAACTGTTGTGAAAGCCTAATGTTCAAGTATGTTGATATCGTATATAACGTATATAATTTTATATAATTAT
>OMLC01056075.1:0-17570 GCA_900302585.1 Regalecus glesne
GATGCACCTTAAATCATGTGGTGACAGGGCTTGTCATTGTAGGCATCTGGTGGAAGGAAGGAAAGCCACTTTATTTGGTCATTGTATTCTTATAATGAAATTTGGGGCCGCAGTGGTAGAGCGTGCTCTTAGGGAACTGATGAGCCAGAGGCAACGGGTTTGAACTCACCACAGGGTGTCATGAGTGGCATCCAGCCTTTATCTCCCAAGCTCCATCCAAGTCTGTCCACCCCCACAATGCGGGGACTGATCATGAAATGTAAAAATGGACCTCTCTCATTCTTATAATGAAGTCCTTTGCATTTAACTCCTCCTATTATATAGGAGCAGTGGTCAGGTGAAGTGCCTTGAGAGCAGTTAGTGGTTCAGGGTCTTGCTCAAGGACGTTTCAGAATGTGCGCTCAGCTGAAAGGTTGTAATAATAATGATAATAATTGTTCCTTTATCAGTCCTACAAGGGGAAATTTGTAATTCTCTAAATTTGACCCATCCTATTGTATAGGGGCAGTGAGCAGCCACCATATGGTGCTTGGTGAGCTGTTAGGGGTTCAGTGTCTTGCTCAAGGACTCCTTGACATGTTTCTCTGCCGGTGGTGGGATCGAACCTGCAACCTTCCCAACGCCAGATGACCACTCTACCCACTGGGCTAACAAACAGAGTAACAAATGTGAATAACAAAGTGAATATTCATCCTTCAATCACACCTACTCATTGTCCATAGGTGTGGAGTATTGAAATGTACAATAATTAAGATCAGTGTACATGCTGGAATTGTGGCATTAGAGTATGCCTGAGGTCATCAATTCTGAGCTTCTATGTCCAAATTTGTTCTTTATGGGGTGGGGGTAATAGAATACGGATTGATGTACATATGTTCCTGTATTGAATAGTGGCCTGTAACGGGCATCCAGTGTTACTGTGTTGTGTGACTGTCAGCCTATATGGAATAATGAGCACTGATGGCTTTAGCCCCTTTGGGATGGAATAGTGCATCAATGGTTTGCTTTTGTATCATATGATATTGGGTGGTGTGATCAAATAATTGGTTAAGTCTATGTATAAAATTGAATAATAACATGTTTATGATCAAATCATCACATCAATAAATGGAATGTTTGATTAGATTTTGGCTGGCATATGCTTATTGTACCCTTTTATGACCAGTACAGGAGGGAAGAGAAGAGAGCAGCAGGAGACAGTAGAGGGAATGAGGAGTGTGACAGACAGATGAGACATCAAAAGAGCTACTGATAAAGTAAGGAAGATGAGGCTATCACATAGATAAGTCATAGTTTATTATGGTTCAAAAGGAGGCCTTGTCACATACTAGAAGCTTAGGCTATCAGACAAGAGTTGGTCAATTTTCAGAACTGAACAAAGCACTGGCAATATGCAATCTAGCATATGATGGCTTTATAAACATCAGGGCTTCTATTTTCTCTTAGGGTTTTATTCCTGCTGCCGAAAATGAAACTAGCAGCCAAGTTGAATGAGAACTCATATTGCACTCATTTTGTTGATTTTGATTCCATATTGTGAAAACCATCCTGCTCACCTGACCAGAGCCTTTTGGTAGAGCAATATCTCACATCTTATATTTATTTTACCCTGAAATGATTTGGAAATGGTGTCATTATTGGATGAAAATCTTGAGATCTCTGGGCTGGGCTAAGCCCTCAATATTTCTAGTGTATGAGTGCCCAAAGCTAATCTCACACACTACTGGGCTTATCAGCCTAAAATATTTTTGCACAGAATGATCAAGTGGTTCACATGGTCGCTGTGATTCAAACATTTTGAGAAACCTTTGTTCTCTGTACCACCACTCCCTCTCTTCTTTCTATTGCTAGCTGACTGAACCAATACTGCTTTGTTGCTGTGAGATTTAAGTCAACCCTGCTCATGTGCTTCTCACGTCTGTGCTCACCATTGGTTTCCTCCCGGTGTCATCCACAATTAGGCTTGTCTGGGATCCTGCATCTGTATGCACAATAGATGACAGTAGGGAGACGGATTAGTTACTCAAATCACTCTCCAAATTGAAGATGTGAATTGCAGTCTAGTTAATCTCTCAATTATCATCATTTTTTTTTTAAAGTTAATGTTATCTGGTCCATTTTATTTGCAGTCTTGTTTTTTATGTCCTTATTTAACCAGGTGATTCATTGAGGACTTAGTTAATCTATATTGTGCAAGAGTGTGCTCTTTAGGAACTGAGAAGCAGGATGTTGCATATTCAAACCCAGGTTAAGGCCATTTGGCCTTAATCCCCCAAGCTCCGCCTAAATCTGTGTCCACCCCCACAACACGGGGACTAATCATGATCCATAAAAATGAACCTCTCATTGTGCAAGACTTAATCAAAGTTTACATACATTATTTGTTAACAGAGTCACGTCTGCCTTATCTAGCTATGATCCAAGATACTTGCTACACTTTTTAATGGAATTTATTGACCTGGTTGATCACGTAACATCTTAATAATTTCCTCTGACTCTTGAGTTCTCCGCTGACTCAGGGAGACCCAACCCAGCAAGGGCTCTGCACCTCCTGGGTTATAAACAAAATTTGTAAATCATATATTCCCAGTATTGACTACAATTTCAGGATGAACCGCCTGGTTATTGGTCAAGTTCACATTTTATTTTACATATTGCCTAGACAGGCAAAGATGCATGAATGAGGTCTGACTCGGATGAAAATAAATGGTTCCCCAAGGTAGAACAACATATTTGGCATAGCCTTTTTTTCTTATCTATATTTTGTGAGTTTGAAGTAAAAGAATGTAGAACAAAATAAAACATTTCACTCCCAATAGCATTCATAAACAGACTTTGGAATACATTCAAATATTTTTTCGTAGGTGCACCATTGGGAGATTCGAGAATAGTATAATTTATTTTGTTGGCACAGACAGTGATCAGAAAACAGTGTGGCTCTGTCCTGCTTCCTGCCGGGGCTGCTCAGTATTAACTGTTCTGGATACCTTGAGGACTTTGTTACACTTCTCTCCTATACAGAGCACTCTGGTTGAAAATGTATCATATAAAAATTACTGGTGAATCCGTTAGTTTCACTAATTTATTATCATAATCGAAACCTTAAAGTAAATAATCTACGCTTGTGCATGTGCGACTAATATTTACAGTTGATTCAGAATGGGGGGGAAAGGGTCTGTTATAAAGCAACAATTTCATTTAGGTTGCAACCAAAGACAGGAATTGTTGCATATTCTTGTCTCTGTCCGATCTGGGTCAACTGAAGACGAGTATTATGTATGCAGAGTATAAATGGTTTACCCAGTGTTATGGTATTATGAAAATAAAGACAGGAACAAATTGGAGGCATAGCCAACCTTTTCATTTTGGAAAGTGGAAGTTCATATTAGATTTGGTCACTTAGATGTGAGAATCTGTGCATCCACGAACCAACATAAAAATGTTTTTATCAGGTAGATCGTTTTTTAGCTGGAGCACTGCATATTAAGAGCTTTTTTTCCATAATTCTCATTCTATTGACTTGAACACTGCAATGTTAGATACACAGCAGGATGTAGTATTATTGCTAATAAGCACCAGGACTGAGCAAGATTTCAGCATCCACAGCTGTGCATCTGATCAAGTAGGCTCTTGGTGTGGGTGCAGGGCCCACCATAAATGATTCCAGCCAGTTTCCATTTATTCCTTTGCTATCCCCCACCAGGTGGACAGCCTGGAGTCGATTATGCGATTGGTCATGCTTGTGTGTGTGTGTGTGTATTTTCTGGATTCTCACCTTGAGGATGATACTGTGTGGGTATGTGTGTCGTGCTGCGATTAATCTCGCAAACTACTGGACTTATAGTCCAATTATTTTGTGTTTAGTTTTGAGTGTATGAATAAGAACCTCTGGTGGTTACAGTGATTTTAAACCTCCAAAAAACAATTTGTTGTGACTCTGTATGCATGCTCAACAACCCAGGCTAGGTAGTCACAAAAAAAGAAAATAGAGCTGTCCCTTATATGAGTGTTGAAATGTTTCTTTGAATAAATGTTGCATCCAGACTATGTTGCATCTCGTTCAAGAATTTTGTAATTTGTTCTATCGCTACTCTATCGCTTGACCAAGGCTGTTGTCTTTCACTGCCTAATGTGAGTTGACTGTGTGCATGTGTGGCTCTTTTAATATACAGTTGACTCCGATCAAGCCGGGACATGGCCAAAAGTTAAGAGAACTTCGATGATTAAAAAAAGCAAAATTTATGAAGGAACTCTGGGATGCAGTCAAAACTGGAAGTGCTGCATATTCTTGTCATTGCTTGATCTGAGTCAATCATAGATGTGAATGGTGCATGCACAAGCGTAAACAGTTTACCCAGCTTTATCGACAGAGTTGGGATTAGACCAGAATGGTTGAGTAGCAAAACTTTTCTATTTGGAAAGTGCAAGTAAATATTGGGTTTAGTTGAATTTGTGCAAGGGTCTATTTAGAAGTCTTTGCATCCACAGGCTGATGGGCCAAACATTTTAATCAGTAGATTTTTTTAGTTTGTGTGTTGCATATTCAGAACTTGTTTTCACATTCAATCAACAGGCACTGTATGAAAGTCTTGAGAGGTCCATTTTACCTGTTACAAGTAGTCCCCTTGCTCTGAGGGTGGACATAGGCTTAAATGGAGCTGCTCTGTCTTTTCTGTCTGTGTGTGCACGAGTATCTTTCCACTGCTCATCTTGCATACCACTGGGCCTTTCAGCCTGATAATTTTCATGTGCAGTTATTTGCAATAATGGGCTGTACAAATAAAATTCACTTGACTTGAGTGTACGGTCAAGGACCTCTCATGGTTAATCTTGATGCAAAACCTTTGAAAGATATTTTTTACACTGTAATTGAGTGCTGACTCCTCAGTGGGTTTTCTCTCAAATCTGAGCAGGGGAGATGCATGTGGTGGAGATACTGTGTACACTCTACTAGTTGATGTATTCATTTGTATGTTAATTCATAGTGCCGTGGATGTTTTGCACAGCTCTGCTGTATTAAGCTTACATTCTAAATCTTCCAGTCTGTAGGAGCTAAAAATGATTAATTTTGAGCGCATGGATTTGTTGATCTACGTTTAACGTCTTCCTCTCTCACTCCTTTTGCCTGATGCTCTCCGCTATGAACAGTCTAATGAAGCAGAAATCATAAACTTGCTGGAGGTTGTTTTGTTTTGTTAGTTTTTTTGGTTTGGGTTTTTGGTTTTGTTTCTTATTTTCTTCCAAATAGACACTTCTCATTTTTGCTCATGGCTGTTGGTGTCTCAGTGAAGCTACGAGGTGGGAACCTTGTGCAGACACAGGCATTCATACCCTCTCAAAAGGTTGAAAATGAGAGCACACTTGGCAGGAATCAGACCTCTATTACATTTTTACTGCAAGAAAATAACCTAGTCACACCTGAAAGCATTGCATAGGTCTCAGAATCAATAACATCGGTCCCATCGTTCTTTGGCCAACAACATGGCTTGCCCAACTACAACACACATTTCTGTAGTTGTGTTTGTGTAGTGGTATGTGTGTTTACATTTCAATCATAGTCATAGATCCATACTCATAGTTTTGAGCATTATGAAGAGGCATCATAAAGCATTAGATGCAATAGTTAATCATATCATAACTCAAGAATGCATGAATGATTTAAGGTACATTTATCCAAGTGCATCTTAAATCATTGATATAGGTTAATCTAGTTACTATGTAGAGAAACAAAGCCACATATTAGTGAATCAGAATTATGATAATTTAGTAAGGCTCTAAGTTTTCCTCCACCAGTCGAAAGACATGTATGGTTAAGGTAAATTCGGGACCCTAAATTAAATGTGGTTTAAATGACATGTGACTCGTACTGGTCAACTGTTCATGGATGTTTTTCCGCCCTCTACCTAATGCCGTGCATAGTGAGGTAGGATCTCTCTCTCTCTCTCTCTCTCTCTCTCTCACTCTCTCTCACTCTCACGCTCACTCTCTCACGTATGACATGAATAAGGGTGATGGCAAAAGAAAGCAAAATCCATTAAGAAAGACTGATCTTCACCAATTAGAGAATCCATGGAGAGATTTACAGGCTCCACACTGGATACAGCAATACCAGCACGGTTTATAACCACATAGTAACCAGTGTCTGTGTGTGTTCTCTGTCATTGCACCGCAAGAGGATCACGACTGTACTGCTCTTAATGAGCGTTATAGCCTTTATGCCATGCTGCTCTTTTCATGGTATATATAGTCCATGAATAGTCTCTCATGCTCCATCCAAATCCATGTCCACCCCCACAACATGGGGCCTAATTATGACATATAACCTGACCTTTCAGTCCACGGGCGGTTCTAGACTGTATGTTAAGCTTTGTACAAAATAACTGTAAGCAGAAAATAACTGTTTTATCTCTCCCCTGCTTCATGTTAACATTTCAGCTGGTGGGAAAAGCCGCAAGTCCAGATCATTACCTTCCTGAGACAAGTTGCGCTCACCCGAGCCAGCCAGACTAAAGGTTCAACTCCAGCAGCTGTTGCTCGAGTAGTGCAATACAGGGTTGTGGCTTGTGTCATGGTCACTGATTTCTTAGGCTAAAGTTGTCGAGAGCTCCGTCAAGCTTTTCGTAGATTGCAATATAGCGTTTGTTGTGATGTTTATTAACGAGTCAGATCTTTGCACGCTGCACAAGCCCTGGCAGGTAGAATATGTCCCTTGTAAAAAGGACATCTCTCAAAATGCTTTATGCACTAAAGTAGAACAGTTTCTAAGTCAGCAACCAAAAGTGAAATTATTAGGTTGGATTTTTTTGTTTTTCCTTCGAAACTGCATCTGCTCCCTGAATTTAAATGCTTAACCTTGCTAGTTACTACAGATGCTATCATGCATTGTGCAGTGTGCTCATTTCACAACATCAACTGCAGGTGTACCTCTCAGGGTAATTAAGTACTCACCGAGCGTGGAGGAAGGAAGCAAAGTCACAAAACGCCCCCTAGTCATCGGCACTTTTAGAGGCACGGTGGCTTCGCATGATGGAGAAAGGGTAAAGGTGCCCGAGCAGCTCTTCTCATTCATCAAAAGTCGTTGAGAGCGGCAAAGCGAGCACCACGAAAAACATGAAAAATAGATGGAGAACTGCTGCCTACTCTTTGCCATCCCTGGCCCAGTCCCCTGAGCCCCGCGAGGGTCACATACAGTCGAGGTCGGATGTAGGCGGTGGCAGCACCTCCGTGGTAGAAAGAGGAAAAATAAACACCAGTCTTTTGAACTGTGGCCTTGTGTCCCATTCAGTTCTGCAACTGGTCATATTTTCTGTCCTGCAGTCAATAGAACTAGAAAGAGAGTGATTCACTGACTACCCCCAACCAACTCCACACACAAGTGCACACCAGTAACTGCTAACTTCTTTGCAAGCTGTAGGATCCTCACTGTGGCAGTCATAAATGTCTAGAAACTCTCCCGTTTGTAGTAAAATCCCGTTCAATTGTTTGACCCTTTGCAGTGGTGTTCTTCTCTGAGGAAGTGCCTCAAACTAGACTCCTGACAGCAACCTAAATCTTGGATTGTTGATATATGGATGATGATTTGGGAGCTTAGGTCAATCTCCTGAAGAGAACAACGTTACAGATTGAATGCTGCAGTTGCTGAAGGGCGAGGAGCCTTGAGGTGTGACTTCCTTTAAAATATGTTTGTCCCTCACATCACACTGGAGGGTAGAGAGACGGGCTCAAGTTTGCATGTTTCAACACCCTGCTGTTCAACCCACCAGACTTTTGCTGTGGAACTGGTCTTGTTCTCATAAGAGCCATTCAAACAACCTTGCCAACCTTGTCAAACATGCTTTTTAAGTGCAGTGTTACAGCTTTACCTCTCATTCATCTTCCATTTAACCTTCATTGGGACAAGATAAGTAAAAAGATAAATGCTCCCTGTGCCCTTGCCTAGACTGTTAGTGTCCTCTTCAGAGGAGCCATTCCAAGGCCTTTGTTTGTGTTGTGTCTGTTAAAGGGATAACAAAATGCTTTGTTTTCTTAGCCAACTTGCTATTGCAGCGTCTTTGTCATCCGTTTTGAGAGTTGTGAAAGGGAATGAGGCAATCAGTGTTCTTTCTTAGAGGGGACCCTGCAAAAGTGGCCATGCAATATTAATCAAATCTGCGGAGGAGGTTTGACTTCCAGGGCAGCAATTCCCATGTGAACTTCTTCATTACCACTCTCTCTGCTTATCTCCTGTACTCACAAATCTCACCAAACCCGACCTGGAGTTTAACCACTTTTTCACCCTTTGTTCTCTTGAAGATATTTTCCGTTGAATTATTGATCAGTAAAGCTGAGGGAGTTTTGACAGTGCATCATGAATGAATTCCATTTCATAAATGTCAGGTGATGATCACAGGGGTTTCCAGGTGAGGGCTATTGCTCTGATATAGCCAAGCTAACTTTGTTAGCCAATACTGGACAAAAGAAAGGCATGAAGAAGATAGAAGATGCTTTTATTGCCACTATGAATACATACAAGGAAATGCATTCTGTGTATTTAACACGTTCTCTGTACAAAACTGTCAGCTGTATACACTAGAAGCAGGGTGCAGCCACAATGCAGTGCCCAAGAACCAATTCTAGTTCTTGGTCATTGCCTTGGTCAGGGATGCAGGCAGGAGTATTAACCTTAATATGTGCAAAGAGACTGTAAAAATAGACCAGTAGGGAGATTTAAACCTGCAAGTGAATATGGACCCAGTCAGCTGGTAAGAATATTGCATTATGGAAAATAAATCACCATATACAAATTATAATTGCCCTCTTTTTACATGACAATGGAATATACTCGGCAGTCTTCAGTGATATTGAATCAGTAATATTTCACTGTGTACTAAGGGTATAAATCCAGTGTGTGACTGCTTTGCAACATCCAGTAAGATCAAAATTGAAGATGTGCTCTAAAGAGAAAGAAGGATGGTTTTATGTCAATGTATACATACAACGAAATTTGTTTTCTGCATTCAACCCATCGTATTGCACAGCAGCAGTGAGCTGCCACCATGTTGGGCTCAGTGAGCAGTTGGGGGTTCAGTGACCTGCTCAAGGACACCTCGACATGCTCTCTGCAGTACCGAGGATTAACCTAGAATCTTCCGATCACCAGACGACTGCTCAGAGCTATGGTGTCGAATGCTACTTCAGGCATTCTTTTAAAAAAGGACTTTTAGCACTCCAGTATAACCTGTGCTATGCGTGTCAAAGTGTCCTGAACCTCTAACTGCTCAAACCTTGCGACGTTAGGGTGACCTGTCCAGGTTGTTTTGACTAGAAAAGTGCTATATAGGCACAAGACTATTAACCATTTACCATTCTCCCAGTGAGTGCTGGGATAGGCTCCAGCATGTCACCGTGACCCGACTTTGGATTAATGGTTGATGATGGATGGAAGGAAATTGTAATTACATGACTGGCATGTTGCACCTATGTATCAATCCTGAGGACCACGTCACCCGTGAGACCCTAAAGGGAATCAATATGTTTTTGCCAGAGCATAGAGATGTAGATCATGTTTCTCCTTAAAGGCTTATTAATTCTCAGTGTGTCAAAAGAGTTATCTTAATGAAACATGACGACTCAGATGTGGCCTATTGGAGGCGATTGATGGAATTGAAAAGAATTGTAATCTTTTGGCGTGCTAAAATATTACCGTGCCATCTCATTAATCAGCAAAATTGATTTTTGTTGCAAAGTAATATAGACAGCTGATTAAATGCCATCTGGAAATATGGCAAATCTCTGAGTCAGTCATCCTGTTGTCAGCTCAGAATTAAGACGTGAATATCCTCATGTCTGGCCAAGAGGCTTGTTTACAATCATGAAATGCACTTTGGCATGAAGTCAACCCTGAGAGAGAGCGCGCATAATTGAACGTCTGCACAGTTTGGTCTCTCAGTGTGGAGCTGCAAGGCGTGGTGGGGGAAAAAGCTGCTCTTGTCCACAAGGCCTCTTTAAAATTGACTGCATCCACATTTAGGAGGAACACTCTCTGGTTGCATTATCAACACTTCTAAATATTTAATCAAGCCTGTCACAGGATCTCACTTTTGACATTGACGTCAACCTCTGCCTGACGAGCTGCCAAGGAGTCCCATTGCAGGGAATCCTGCTCCAGCAAATCTGTCTGAAGGCACCCCACTTTGCAGATCAAGTGGTCTTGAACCCCTTTGCAGCATTGTACAGCCCTACCAACCTCTCACTACTTCACTTGAGAGGGGTCCCTTTTTACGTGTCAAGATTAGTCCCCACGTTGTGGGGATGGACACAGACATAGATGGAGCTTGGAGGATTAAGGCCGGATGCCCTTCCTGATGCCCTGCTGTGGTTACAAACCCACTGCCTCCGGCTCGTGCACTAGCACTGAGCCTCCCACCCAAACCCTCACCACTTCACTAGATGAGAACTGAATAGGCTGGAGCTGGGAGTATGAACGGGGGTTTTGAAAACATGAAGGCAGTCTCATCATGAGTGACCAGGACATATGCACAGGGAATCTGCAGCAGATTCCCTTTTGAGCAACTCCCCCATCTCCTCCTAAGAACCCGTATGGTACTATTTTGATGTTGTTTTTACATCTGCAAAAATCCCAAGAACAATTAACATTGCAGCTAGGTGCACTGTGGAAAACAATAACTGGATATTCCAGAAGAAATCTCACCAGAAGGTGAGGTGGGATTAATATGTAACACTCTCATGAAATTAACCTGTTTGTGCTGCCTTCACATATTATCCTCTTTTTAAACCCCACTAAAAAAGAGAGATAAACATTCATTTCTGCAATCATGAGGTTTTTTTTAGCCTATTTCTCTCTTGCCATTATTCTCAAAGCTTATCATGTTTTATTCATTGGGTCAGGTTTTGATTTCAATAATCCTATTGTTTTGCTCCAGAATCTAATCTACATTGCAAATGAAGCAATTGGGCATTCTGGTTTTGTCCTGTGTCTGTCAGCCCTGCCAATCCTGCCTCATACTTGGCAGTGCTTAACTCACACTCATTTTTAATAACAACTTTGAACATTTCAATATCACAGGCTGATTAAAATCCTACAAGACCGGGGTTCCACTATAATTATGGCTTGGCTGACCAGTCCATGAAGACCAAATTATTTTATTTGAGGAGTAAAATTGCATTTATAAAATAAACCTTTGTCAACCAGTTAATGGAACCAATAAGCGTCAGAGGAGAAGTTTAATCGGACATTTAGCAAGGCTCCAAACATCTAAATGACATGGATGGACTCCTCTGACTATTGCAGGGTTGCTGCTGATATCTGTTGTCCAGATGAAGAATTGCAGCAATCAGAAGAAGGTCCGCTTTTACAATTCATGATTAGTCCCCATGTTGTAGGGGTGGACAGATAAGATGAGATAAGATATTCCTTTATTAGTCCCGCAGGGGGAAATCGCAGACATGGACCTGGATGGAGCTTGGGGGATTAAAGCTGGAGGCCCCTCCTGATGCCACACTGTGGGATCAAACCTGTGACGGCTGGGTTGATATTTCCTGACATGCGTGCTCTACCACTGAGCTACTGTAGCCCCCACTCGTTACAATGGACTATAGGGAATTAATTCAAAGTGGTTTAAAATCACAGCAGTTAGTGATGTTGTTTCTACGTCAATTTTGTATAGACGCTAGAAATTCTCCTATCTGTTTTGGGTCTAATGGTAAATTTGTTACCTAAGGCAAGGCATACCATCATGATTGAAAGTTAAATCTATCATCGCTGAAGGGCCCTCTCACATTTAAGGGGCAGGAGACTATAAAGGTGGTTTAAACACAGAGAGCATTTATAATTGCCCGTATGTACAATGACAAATACAGCTTCTTTTGCATTCAGAGGAACTTTTAGAAGGCATTACAAGGTGCCATTAATTTAGCCAGTGGTGAGAAACAGGTACTTTGTGAGGAGCCGCAGAGATGTTGCTCATTCCTTAGGCCTAAAGTCACCACTTATATAAAGATAAAACTGTCTGCATATCTGCCTGCCAAAGTCTTATCTCTGCGGTCCCACAAGAAGTGGAGCACTACAAAGGCAGTGGCGGCATGTTCATAATCAAACGAGTCAGAGATGAGGGGGCTGCTTTGATCTCCCTTTTTTCTTGCAACACACCTAGAATTAGAAAGAGTGGAGGGCTTGAAATGAAAAGAAAATATTCCACTAGATAAGAACCCCTTACCATCAGACTCCTACTTATTACCCACAACTATGCTTTTGACTGTTGTCAGTCTACTGTGTTCTAAACTCCACCAGCATCCTCGCACAAGCAAAACCAGTAGTGGTTTTCCTCTTTTGACACCTTCAGATCCTTGTCTGTGGTGTTTATTCTATGACACTTTTCGGCAATTCTTTCCCCATCACCCTTTTCTTGAGTTTGTAATTTTTATAGCTGAGATCTTCTTGCAGTTGTCTATATTTTGAGACTTCTGCACTATATGAATCTTGACCTCCAATACTGTAGTGGTAGACCACATGCTTCAGGAACTGATGAGCCAGACACAGCAGGTTCAAATCCACTGCAGGGCATCACAAAAGGCATCTGACCTTAATCCCCCACATGCCATCCAAGTCTGTGTCCATCCACAACGTGGGAACTGATCTCAGCGACTACCATTGGCTGTTCCTATTAGGGGTCACCACAGCAGATCATCCATCTCCGTATTTCCCTGTCCTCTCATTCTTCCTCTGTCACACCAGCCAACTGCATGTCCTCCCTCACCACATCCATAAGCCTCCTCTTTGGTCTTCCTCCAACTTCTTGCTTGGGCGCTCCATATTCAGCATCCTTCTCCCGGTGTGTCAGGATCTGGCCTCCACACATGTCATGCTTCAGTGGGTAGAGGGCACCCCTGGGAGTTGGGTGTGGCATGCTCGTATTCCACCGCATACCTCAGTAAATGCGAGGCATTCATTGTAAAGTGCTTTGGGTCTTCTTCAGACTAGAAACACTTTATATAAGAACAAGTCCATTTATCATCTCAGTCTTGCCTCACTTACTTTGTCTCCAAACCTTCCAACCTGAGTTGTCCCTGCAATATACTCATTGCTGATTTTGTCCGTCTTTGTTACTCCTAGTGAAAATCTTAGCATCTTCAACTCTCCCAACTCCACCTCACGTGTTTTTTCCAGTGAGTCTTTATGTCAGTGAGGGACTAACCAGGACACTTAAAACCAACCTCTCACTATAGCCGTTCCCACGCATGGACCTAAGAAGGTAGAGGTCTCTGTGCCTGCTCCATGAAACTCTCTGATTGTACACAGTATAAGCACTTCTTATTTGATCATATCAGGTGTGTGCTGTTGACTATCATTATTATTTATTTGTCGGATGTCTCGCTTTGAAAAATCATTTGCCATAATTTTACTCTTTTACTTCTCACTTCTGGCTATAGCACGAAGCATCTATTTTGAACCTCTAGCTTTAAATTTTTCAGAACTGCTCCTGCTGGTACAAAGCTCATGCAACTTGTTTAATGGTAAATGGACTCCATTTTATATAGTGCTTCTCTAGTCTACTGACCGCTCAAAGTACTTAACAACATGTCTCACATTCACCAAGCACTGGGAATTAAGGCTGGGTGCCCTTCAAATAAGCATGAAATGATTGAATGTTTCTATTCAAATATGAATGGAAACATGTTTGAGCACATGACCCTGCAGTAGTCTTAAGAGGTGGTGAATTGTACTGCAGTACAAAGTAAAGGTCCTTACTCTCCGAGTGCAAACTCCGAATGCATTCCCCTGAAAGGTTGATTCAATTTGGCTGTCGGAGACTCCACGAGCCTGTTAGTCATTATGATGAACATGTTAATCGAAGCCTCACCAATCATCCTTGCCTCCTCATTATTCCCCCTCTCCATTTCTCCCTCATCATTTAGATTATGGTAATCCACAGATTACACAATCTATCAGCATCAACCTGCTTGCTCTGGATAGATTTTAGCACAGAAAAAGGATTACTATCCCCTGTTGTTTTCTCATCTTATATATGTTGGCTGAGCCCTGAGGAATTGGAGGTCAGTTTGACATTTCACATTTGAACATGGATTTAGATGGACCATGGGGGATTGAGGCTGGATTCCCATCCTGATGCCCAGCGGTTGGTTCGAACCTGCAGCCTTTGGCTCGTCAGTTCCAATAGCAAAAGCTCTACATCTGTTATAGTATACATTTACATTTTTCTATTTACCTGCGTCTCATCTACAATAGAAAAGAAAATGCCGTCTGGACACCAACACACAGGCTTTATTGAGAAAAATCCCCTTTCATTGCATCATCCTTGAGAGAAAGTGGAGTGCCATGGACGTGCATTGATGTAAATGGCCTTCCCTAGGAGGACATAGTTCTAATTTAACAGGACCATAACCTCCATAGAATGAACATCATTACTAGCAAACAAACATATCCTCTTTAAAGAGAATCTTATTTATTTATTTATTTGAGGATTATGCTATTATCTACAATCAATAACCCTCAGATGTCCCAAACCCCCCTCCCCCTACTTTTATGGATATAACAGAGTGGAACATGTGGCACAACAGACACATGGCAACAGAGAGGAAGAAATGAAGGGATTAGAAATACAAACAACACACGATCAATCTCTGATGTTAAGAGACATGTTAAGTTATTCATCTGTGTACCGACGCTGTCTCGCTCAGATGAACGTGTACTTTAGAGAGACTTATTTATCACTAATTGCGAAGTCTTCGATTTGTAGTTCACAGGGGAAGCGCTCATTACTCGAGCCACGTCACTCTGAATCATCTGTTTCCAGTGGATGCAGGACCTCGATGTGGATATCTTTTGAGTCTAGATCCATCAAAGCTTCTTGTACACATCTATGATTTAGACGAGATCTGCTGCATGATAGATCAACGGACGAAGTCCCTGTATCTATAGCATGTGAATACTAACAGCAGATCTGGTGGTTGATTGAAAAATCTGTGTACATTTTATGCATGGCCCAGGTCCAGACAACATTTTGATGGAGAATGGGGACTTCTCCTTCCAGACCCGGCATGTGAAAAGTGTGAACGTGTTGAGGCTGTTCGTAATACCTCAAGAGATCCAATCCTGTACAAATTCATATTGGGGAGTTTGAATCGTATCATCTGGACATAGATACAATTATTTTTGGATGTTTCAACATTCATCTGAATGTCTTCATTGACTCTGAAGTCAGCCCTGTGAGTTACTCAACCCCCTGACATGGGATAGAGATGTAAATCAGAGTGCTCATGTGCAGACTCAGGCAACTAGTGTCCAAATAGATCACAATGCCTTTTTTTCCTTCAATAATCCAGGTAGTCAAAAAAAATCAAAATAATTTGATTCGGATCATCTGGATATACTTTTTAACAATAGGACATTTCAATGTAGAAACGCCCTTTTTTAAAATTTATTAAATGTATCTCCAGATGATGGATGGATGGTTCAGATAAACTGATTCAAATTGAATTATTATTTGAATTATTATTACAGCATATTGTGTATAATATATGGACGTCAGGGAGCCTCTATCAATAGGTGGAAGCCTCCTGTAAACTCTGGGATGGGTGGGATGCCTGGGAACTACATTGGTGATTCGAGATGATCTAGAAGCAATGGCAGGGCTATTTCCCCCTCCCCCCAGTAGACTTTAGTTCGTTGTTGTATTGTTTGTTCTGAAACTGAAAACACCCTCTCATCCTTGTATATGCTCCGTCTCTATTTGAAGACATCACAGATGCTGCTTTTCATGCTTGATTTCCTTCTTTGAATGGAGCCGTTCACCTGTTGGGGCATCGACTGAGCTGTACCTGGTCAAGAAAATTATACATATGAAAATTTAAAACAAACTATTTTTCTTTTCAAATGTAAAGTCTGGATTTTTGTTTTCTTCTGACCTTTGCAAATCGTAGATTTGATTTTCTAAACTAAAAAAGGGTCCTGCTTTGTCGATATCAGGACTCATCATAGCTGAAAGTGCAAGTGAATTCTCTATTTTCAAGGTGGCTGTTTTACGTGTTCATTCTGAAAGGTTTGGCCACGAAAATACACAAAAGTAACAGAATAACACTTCTCTGGAAAAACCAAGGGAGAGGAAAATGAACAAAAACCCAACGTAAGCTGCTAAATAAATTATGTATTGAGCAAAGTTTCTACTATGGTTGACGACACCAATTAGGAGTAATGTCTTAAAAGCGTCAGAAAAGATTTGTTCTCTGCTCCTTTACAATGTTGCCATGGGAATCTGAATGGCACTATCATGAATGGCTCTATATATGGATGCTGCTAATTTCACACTTGAACATGGATGTAATCATAGGCTCTCAGGCTCATTAAGTTTTCACCACTGCCAGGAGTGACATTTGGAGAACTTGCATTTATGTGCACATTACCGTAAACAAATGGAATATGCCAGAAATAGCCACCGGTCTTATGTTCATCTGTTGATCTAAACAATTAGGGGTTCAGTCAGTGTCTTACTGGAGGTAAATATGAAATAAAGGCTTGATACCAGTACACTGAAGTTAAAATGTGCTCAGGGAATAGAATGAATATACAAAGATCATCAATTAGTCACTTTCAGAGACGGATTAAGACCTGAAAACCTCAGTTCTAAGCCCCTCGCGAGTCTTCTTTGATGAGGTGCTAAGCTAGTTTTTGCAATACAATATGAATTGTAACGCAATTACACCCTGCTTTCTATTTATCATGTGTTAATGCAAATGTAACCTCTCAAATTAACAATGGGGTTTCTTCTGTGAACCCTATCTTTTGGCACTTCTTTGTTTTTTTATTTTCACTTGTCGAGGTGTCCTTGAGTAAGACATTGAACCCTAAGTGCTCAACCCATGAGATGGGATGGTGACCTCTCCAGGGTCATTCTTCACCTTTCAGCCAATGGACACTGGGATAGGCTCCAGCATGACTTCTCATAGGCTGATTGTGGCTGGTTTTTAGCTTGGTCCGCATCTTTCTTTCATGTTTAATTTTTATTTTATTCATGTCATCTTTTTACTCATCTTTTTAATGATTTTTATGTAAAGCACTTTGCAACTGCGTGTTCTTAAAAGTGCTTTATAAATAGACTTTCAATTACTTACCTTGAAGAGCTGTTTACATCACCACGGGTTTAAATTATACAGTACTCGCACACACAGGTCCCTGGATTGGGTCGAGAGCATTCAAAACATCCTTTCCTATGTTGCAAAATACAGGAAGCACTGCTTTTAAAAGTTTATTTCTTATACATTTTTACCTTTGTTAGTCACTGACAGTGGAGAAATGGACAGGATATGGGGGGGGGCATGACATATAACAGGTTCTGGCTGGAATCTAACAGGTGACAATTGGGACTAAGTAGCCATTTGGTATACGCTGCACACATTCTAAATAGGTTTAACTTGATACACCCACTGATGGACTCGGGGAGAGAAGGGTGCCCCCTTGGATCTGCCAAGGGGGCACCCTTTAAGGGGCCTTAAAGTCAATGATGTGGAGACAGTTTTCCCCACCCTGACCAAGCTCCTCAAAATATATGCCACAT
>OMLC01056076.1:0-12500 GCA_900302585.1 Regalecus glesne
AGCAAAGGTGTGTAGGTGCCTGCCTCTAGCTGGGTGACCCTCGCAAATCAATTTCCAATTTTTCTTGGTCAAGCTTTTCTTCCAAATAATGGCTTTGCAGGGCAGAATTGCAGGAGCAACTAGTTTGCTGCCACATGAAATGGAAACAGCTGAACATCGCTTTCTCAGCCTCCCACTGTTGCATAGGTGAAATACATTTTGACCAAGGGTCTCGACCAGGTGGAGATAATCATACATCACTTTTGCAAGATGGACCTTTTCTTTTCTGGAGAAACTTAAATGGGGTCAAAGAGTCACCAGACTGAGGGGGGCTTAATGAGAGAACGAAATTATCCCCTTTGTCACCCTTGCCCTCGGGGAGGCTGAAAGCAGTGCTCTGTGTTAACAAAACGTGCACGTGTCACCGTGAACACATACACATAAGTGCCTATACCTTTGGTAGCTGTCTGCCTGTTCCTCATTGCCATCTCTGCTCTTTCCATTATAAGTGCAAGTGAAGGGTGTGTGTGTGGGTGCGTATGTGTGGGTGTTACCACTCGGAATGACTCTCCGTTGTTATTTGCATGGTTTTAATTAGGAGGGCTATGTGTTTGTCTTTGTATATTTTATGAGTGTGCATGTGTCTAAAAAAGATTCTGTTTTGGAATAGAAGATGGTGGTACCATGCACCTGTTCTGCAATAAGAGGAAAATTAGCTCTTGCAGGTGGTCTAAAAAATAGGGACAGGGTAACCATTTTCAAAAATAAGGGCACAGTTGATACTCGGTTGTTGTTATCCATTACATGTATGTTTACCGTCACTGATGGTGCCAATGCTTTTAGACTTGCAGTTCAAGGTCAGGGAAGAGGACTCATCTGAAGTGGCAGTATATTGTGTTTTCCTCAGCTCATACTAAGATGTTTAAACAGTGTTTTGTCATCTGCAGGAGAAACAACAAAATGAAATATCAGTCACTGAATGCTGCAGGCAAACTTAAAATGAAGATGTAAATAAGGCATAAGAAAGGTCCTCAGAGTTGGAAACCGGGCTGAGTAGGCTTTCAAGACAATTGAATAATTTTGGCTGGACAAGTGATGGGTAAAATTGTGCTTGAATATATTTTCTGAGCATGGAACTTAATTAGGGTCACGTAGTGTTACAGAGTGCTTTTAGGAATATTGGAAAGTGATTTGACTGGCTGACAGCAGAAGGTTGGAGCGTCAGGGGTAATGTTAATATTGCCAACGTAACCTGCTCATGGTTTCTGTAATAAAAGGGGTCTTTTTTACGGTCACAATTTGTCCCCATGTTTCAGGGGTGGACACGGACTTAGATGGAGCATTGGGGATTAAGGTTGGATGCCCTTCCTGACACCCCGTAGAGCATACCAATCATATCTGGTATGCACAAAGCTGAAACTCCCCACAAGCTCAGCGAATAACTATCTCACACTGATGAAACATCTTGCCTTTTTGGGTCTTAACGAAGTCGAAGGGAGCTCTGCAATTCCCCACACCCCAAGCTGCCCTTTTTCCAGGACCCTTGACACTGGGTTGTTGAGGTATATAGACAAAATTATAGCCGACCCCCATCACACTAGCCACCACATCAACTGGGCTCCCCTTTACAAGAAGCATAATTCCACAAGAACTTTGTTTTTAAGTAAAAGACTGGATTCTTCCTCTCAATGTTCCTCATCTGTAACCAAAGAACAGCCCCCTCCCTCAGCCCAACTGTGTAACTATGGACATTAACAAAAATAACACTACTTCTGGTTCCCAGCACCTCTTATAACGACAACTTCATCAACTATGTATGCTCAACTAGCACCTGTTGTGTGGTTAGTTTTAAGTAGCCAATTATAAATTATGCTTCTAAATAAAAATAAAAAACTATCCTGGATGGGATACTGCTCACATCCATTCCTTTTGACACACAATTGTTCTCACTGCAGCACCACTTTCATTGCTACATGCTACAGAGCATACTAACTATGGTCTTAGCTCCTTTACTTCACTTGGGTCCATATACTAACATCTTCTATGACTTCTTAACCTATTGAACATGATTCTTATGTGGCCAAATAGCTTCAGATACCTAATCATTCATTCATTCATCCATGGAGTCATGCTGGAGTCTATCCCAGTGCTGGGATAGACTCCCTGGACAGGTTGTCACTCCATCATGATATTTAAGCAGTTAGGGGTTCAATGTCTTGCTCAAGGTCACTTCAACATGATTTCTTCTGTAACCAAACACTATTATGGTTACTAGATGCCCACCTTACCTCCTGAGCTATGCCATTTACCATTGATTCAATTTGTATATCAGTATCATGGGTATTGAATCTCAGTGTGTACCCCTCCCCACCCCACTTCCCAAGCATCTAGTCTATCACGTTCCTTTCCTTTTCATGCCCAGTTTGCTTCATGAGTAAATCTTCATAAATGTTCTTGCTAAGATGCTCTTTTCTGAATGCTTCCATATTGTTGTGTGGGCTAATTTGCCTGGTACTTTGGTACTACGCATGGGTGAGGTTTGTTTTCCCCTTACAAATAGATTGTCACTATAATCTTTGTGTTATCTGTGTGGATTCCCTTTGTACACAACAGCTGCTATCATTTTTATCAAAGTGATGATAATATGATTATTATTGATAAGGTGATAGTACTTTGCAAGTATTAGCTTCACTGGCATGTTTACTTCCGGTTTCATCGACTCCTAGAACAGATTTAGTTCAGTCATCAAATGATGAGGAACATTTTAAGAGAGGAAATCTTTGGGTCCAGTGAATTAAAAATTTGTGGAGAGTAGATGCTATAACAATATCACCATGGTTACTATTTACAGCCTCGATTGATTGTCAGTGAAAGTGATTGACCCCAGGCCTGCTTGGAGCTAGCATGACTTAGTCCAATACACGGATTTGCTGATGATGTAATATCATGTCTGTTGGTTCGGAGCAAGGAAGGACATTTTTATTTGCTTCCTCAGCATATTTCATTATTCCTTTCTTATATCACCAGTTTATGTTTCGCCACATTTCTGCAACAGCAGCAGAATAGCCACATCTTTCTATGGACACAATGCAACACAATGTTCACACTGTTTCTGAAGGCTGTCAGACACATCTAGTCCCAGATTGATATTTCTGCAATGTTTCCTGTAAGTGTTGGTCATCTTCCAAGTCCCAATCCAGCATTATTGTGTCCATCAAAATATTGAGCATTATTGAGATAGATTGTCCAGAGATGTTCTATAAGAGCTTAACTTGGACTTTGAGATAGGACCTCTGTTTAGAGATTGTCCTCCATCATAGGTGGAAAAGCCAACATAATTAATTAATATAAATGCAGATAAACCAGCTCTGATTAAGCTCACGTTGCATTGTCACGTCAGATTTGGGGCAATTTTTGAGATCATCCTGATAAGATGTAATGCTGGGTCTCTACCCTGGTATATCTAGTGATTACTTGAGGTGTTTTTCATCCATCCATCCATTGTCAAACCGCTTATCCAAAATCGGGTTGCGGGGGAACTGCAGCCTATCTCCGTTCTAATTGGGCAAGAGGCTGGGTACACCCTGTATAGGTCGCCAGTATATCACAGGGCAGAGAAGTTAGGGGAACAGTGTCTTGCTCAAGGACACCTCAACACGCTTCTCTGCAGGATTGGGGATTGAAAATGCAACCTTTCAATTGCCAGGCGACTGCTCTACCCACTGAGCCATGCTGCTCCTGAGATGTTTTTAAGTTATTCAAAATTAGATTTGTCATATTGCTAAATATTCATCCATCGTCAACCGTTTAGCTGACGTCAGGTCGAGGATTCATGCTGGGGCCTATCCCAGCATTTGTTGGGTGAAGGGCAGGGAAACACCCTTGACAGGTCTCCACTCCAAAGCACAACTTGAGCAGTTATAGGTTTAAAGTCTTGCTCAAGGACACTTCAACGCACTTTTTGCTTAAGCTGGGGATCTAACTACCAAGCTTCCGATGACTAGATGACTGCCCTTTCCCCTGAACTATGCTGCCGCCAGAACTTAATGTATTAACTAACAGCCAATATCAAAGGTTCAAAATCTCAATCCTTCATGCTCAGTAAATGTGAGTATATATTGAAAGTGCTTTGAGTGGTCGTTAGACTAGAAATGCGCTATTAAAAGATGAGTCAATTCATTCTCTCTCTCGCTCTCTCGCTCTCTCTCCTCTCTCTCACACACACACCAAGGATCCTCTGTGGTGTGGGTGACAAAACATCAAAATATACATCACTAATATACCCTAAAATATTTTGAATAGCTGCTATTGTGTGTCTCCTGAAAAGCTAATGTGTTTTTCTTTATATTTAGCCATCCCATCTATTCTGTTAGGCTTCATGGGAGATTCTGATTATGAGGCAGGTACTTACTGTCAGATGCAGTTAAATGTGATGCAGCTCTAAAAGGTTTGAGTGCCTCTGGTTCTGACAAGCTGGGTGAAGTACACTCAGCAGTTAAGGAAAATTAGACAACAGCATAGCTTCTGGAAAAAGCTTTAAACAGGTGCATTTGTGTTCTGGGTGAAGATATATTAGTGGTAGGCGGTCTGACTCTGCGTTGAATCAGTGGATATGAATAAAGATGTCTCAATGAATCTTAACTTTCAAACCACTCGAGAATTTCTAGTGTTTTGAGTTTCTGGAATATCTGATACAAGAGTCCTCAATGCTTCTTATTCATGCTGTGCATTAGTTAACCTGAGGGTACACATGCTTGATCAATGATGCATTATGGACTGAATACTCATAGATAGCTTACTTAATATTGAGCAATAATACAACGCAATTTACCAAAATGCCCAATATGAACTGTTTGCTGAATTTGCTGCTTGATGTACTGTTAAAAGCAAGTTGAGTTTGCCTATTCAGCACGGGAATGATCAGATGTTGCATTCACAAATGAGCTGTTAGCAATGTTTTATATGTTCAACCAAGGCTGAAACAAGGGTCACGACACCCTGTCGGAACTTGACGTGCATGGCCCTGCTCATTGACATGCAAGCATGTGAAGAACAGTCTCACACACACATAACTATTCTAGTTGTACTGTATGTGTATTCTTGGTGTTATATATTTTAACAAGTAAGAAAATATATCACCATAAACACGGAGCTATGACTTTTTGCTATTATAGTATTTCATGGTGTGACATGGGTAAGAAGCTACAGGTGGTGAGATACTTGCATCAAGCACATCCGAAACCAATGAAATAAATGGTGTGTAGAACGGTTACATGCCAGTATTAACCAACTAAACTGTGTAGACATGTGAGAAATAGGGATGACCTGTTTTACCACAACACTGTCACCTTCAGTCTATCTCAAATCACCACCACTGTCCTCACTGGGGTGGCGGGCCTCAGGAGGTAGAGCTGGTCGCCTAGTAATCGGAAGGTCACTGGTTCAATCCACGGCTCCTCAAGCAATCATGCTGAATTGTCCTAGAGCAAGACACTGAGCCTCTGACTACTCCTAATGAGCAGGATGTTGCCTTGCATGGCAGCCTCTACCATCCTTGCATTAATATCTTTAAGATAAGAAATTACTTTATTAGCCCACTGCGAGAAATTATGGTGTTACAGCAGCAAAGTGAGAAGCACATCAGAGACGCATAGAATCTAAGGCATAATGTATAACAGCAATTTAAACAAGGAGATATGAACAGTATATACAGTTTTATATAAATATATAAATGTAGTCCATTTATATTTCAAAGGAAAAAAATCAGCTGTAAGGCTATTTATTGGCTTTAAATCATCAAGTCAGCTCGGCTGTCACCCTGTTTTGGCATGTTGAAGTATGACAATATGTTACAATTCAATATTTCAGGTCTTTAGCCAACATTTCATTCAGATTTTACATCATTTTTCAGACTGGTCATTACACATAGCCTACAGTCAAACGCCACAATCCACTAAATCTCAGGAACTGTTGACAAATTTAGCCAGCAATACTCACAGTGACTTATGAAATCCTATCTTTTCACTTTCTCAGCACCCGACTCGTGTTTATAAAATCAGTAACGCCCTCATGCAGCTGACATTCCCCCATCTTCTTCCTCACATAAGCAGCAAGATGAAGAGCACACAATCTAACACAGTATTGAAATTGAAAAAGACCTGAATATTATTCTTAGATTTTTCTTTTCATGTGACTGTGAGTATGCATTATAGAATTGACACAGGGATTTCATTTTAGATGCATGTTGGGTCAGGAATGAGAGCATTAAAGGGACAGCCCTGGTCAGACAGTGTGGAGACAAAGTAAGAGAGGTAAAATTGACATGAGATGGTTACAACGTGTGGAGGAGAGATGCTGGGTATATCGGAAAAAGGATGCATAATATGGAGCTGCCAGGCAAGAAAAAAAGATTAAGATTAAGCTCTTTGTGGTGAGGGAGGACATGCAGGTAGCTGGTGTGACAGAGAATGCATAGGACAGAAAGAGATGGAGATTGATGGCCCACTGTAGTGACCCCTAATGGGAGCAGCCCATTAGGTCACATAGGGTGGTATAGAAAAGAAAGCTGCCTTATTTTGTCATTGTATTCTTATAAGGATTTATTCTCTGCATTTCACCCAGCCTAATGTATAGGAGTAGTGAACAGCTGCAGCATCCAGGGACCAACTCCAGTACTTCTAACTACTGCCTTGGTCAGGGGCACAGGCAGGAGTATTAACCCAACATGCATGCCTTTTTGATGGCAGGAGTAAACCAACACAGACACAGGGAGAACATGAAAGCTCCACACAGAACATACCTGGGACAGCCAGGGGTTTGAACCCAAGACCCTCTTTCATATGGGGCAACAGTGCCAACCACTGGGCCACTGTGCTACCTACTACTACAAGTATTAGTTGTAATAGTAGTAGTAGTAGTGGTGGTAGTTTTGCCATTGAATTAAATGTCTGAATATTAAGTCTTTTGGGGGAAATTATAACATCACCAGCTGGTGATGATTGGAAGTTCACATTACCTACCTTACTAACACTTTTTCAGCAAATACACCTTACAGTGTTTTCTTTTTCTTTTTTACCACAAAGATCCCAAGACATCACGCGACTTGTGATGTTAAACCAATTATTCTTTTGCTTTTGTCTTGAAAATATATTGGATATGACACGTTTTTTATGGTTAAAAACTCTTTTGAAGACTTGAATGGTGAAGAAAATCCATGTCTTAAATGAAACGAACAAGAATAGATCCAAAGAGTCGAGACCTAAATCTGCAGTTAAGACAGCATGCAGCACAGCAAGCGTGCTATGAATAGCTATTTTTGTCTCCTACAATCAGCTTAAGTGGTTAATGATATTTAGACATGTGTCTTGTGAGCTGACCCAGAGCTTTACTGAGCCCGAAATAAACTTTTTGAGATCCACTAAGCCACATATTACTTTTATTCTATTATCTTATGGTCACATGAATCACGCAGTTGTACTATGCAGTTGACGTCGGCCTGATGTGAGAAACTCCAGAAAGATGTAGCCCGTTTTCCCTGAATCTTGCTGTACCAGTACATTGCATATCTGGAGTTATTTTTCTATACAAGACAATTAACTGTGAGCTTTTTACAGCATAGATAAGATAAGATATTCCTTTATTATCCCAGGACAGGAAATTTGTAAAAGCAGATAGAGGCTGCTCTTCGAGTAAACATGCAAGCCAAGTGCTTCATTTTCATACAGAAAATCCAATTTCACCCATGATGCGTTGTACTTGTAATTAACTATTGCCCAAACATGTTGCATTAACAACAGCCTTCATTAATGTCCGATCAGAATAACGCAATGGTCCGGTGTCGTATTTAATGTTGGATGCTCAGTCAATTTAGCGGTTTTAGTTTAGCAGTTTTACTGAGCTTGATGGGAAGATGTTTACCGCAATTTACTTTTTATCACCATTTTTCATCTAACTTGGTCCTAGACAGATTTCTTATTTCACAATTAGCTGTAATACTCTTTGACTGAAAGAGCAGCTGAACATCAGACTGTTGGGTTTACCGTTTCAATGCAGAGGACAAATTTCATTGTAAGATTACAGTGACCAAATAAAGTGGCTCTCCTTTCCTTTCATATAGAAGTTATTAGCCCAATGAAATCCCAAATGTGTTTTCTCCATTTAACCAATCTCCTTGTATAGGAGTAGTGGACGTTTGCAGCACCCAGGGAGCAGTTGGGGGTTCATTGTCTTGCTCAATGGCACTTTAACATACTGTCTGAAGGAGCCAAGAAATAGGTTATATATGAAATAAACAGGTCTTGTGGCCTCATGGTGGCTCATCCAGTTACCAGAGAGTTGAAACAGTTGAAACTGGACACATTTATTGAGCAAGATACGCATCAAGTCACTTAGATAAGTGATGAAATGTTGTTCCTTGTAAACACTGTGTCCAGATGAACTGATTCAACTTTCTGTGATTTCCTCCATGCATCATTGAGCATATATCAATACTCTCATTAAGTCATTACATACTATGTTGGTTCAACCTGAAAATATCCTAGACTCCCGCTGTCCTGTCTCTTGTTTCCATTTGTCTCTTCAGTGTTCTGTCAAATGAGGGTGAAAAACTGCCAAAAGACAGTTTAAAATAATAGAGAGATGAAATCAATTATAAAATGGGAACATTTTATATTTTCAAAGAAATAGTATTTTTATTCATTTTAAACTAATGAATAATTTGTTTATATTTGTACATGGCACTTTTCCTGATGAGCTCAAAAAACGAACAGTTGCTATTCAAATTTTGGGATATTTGCACCAACTAAGAAATAGAGAGCCTTCCTGGATAGTATACAAATGGCACTTCTCCTTGAAACCTTCACCATAAAAGGGTCTGGTTCACTTGGCTTCAAAATATTGGTTGATTAATGATGAAAATGATTCTTCCCAAGTCAGTCATGAAAAATGTCATAGCTTCTGGGTGAATGGCTCCCTTAGTTTATATTTCAGTCCAGGTTTCCAAAATGACTGCAGAACCTGTCACGTTAATAAATAATCCGAAGGATTTACATTAACTGAAAAGGCTAAAGGCCACCATTTTAGTCTGCCTACCTGTACCTCTTTCCAACAAATTATTAGAAAACAGCCAGAGCTCAGGGGAGAGGAACCTCCGGGCTGGACACACACTAGAAGACTTTTTGGAACCACAGCCAACTTGTGTTGTGATAGCCAACACAGAGCATCAGATACAACATGTTGTCTCTCAGCTGTAATTGTGGGTAATTAGTCAGGGACCATATTACCAGACACTTATTTATACAGTACAGATTATCCTGCTAACCCATTATAAATCACTGATGTCAGGACCTTATCTCACAGGATCTTGCTTAATCCAGTGTGATCAAGCAAGAAATATCAACAATGGAGGCAGGCATCCAGACTCAGCTTTTGCGATGTTAATGATGGCACTCTGGTGCTACAGCAGACTAATATAATAATATTCCAATGTTGAAGTTCACAGTATTGAACCACAGCATTGCCTTTCAGCTGGGCATCACATGGAATTATTTACATTAATTAGTTTGGATAAAATGATATGCTACATTGATGAATAAATTATAATCATCATCATCATCAAAATAATATTGAATAAATGAAACAAATAATAAAAAGATCCAATGTAAAAAAAAAATAATGAATTAGATAAAAGACCCAATGTGATATAAACTCTATTTCTGTAGTTGTAGGATATCTTTGACATGCCAATGGGACAGTTTGTATTACAGTGTTGTCATATGAGCAGAGTAAAACAACACATACCACAGTACATTCTGGTAGCGAAACTACCATATATGCAGGTAATGGAGCTGCATTGATTGAAAAGTCTCAATGTCCCAATCTGACAAAACAAAAACATCACAAACATCAGTCTAGGCAGTGTTCTAACAAGTTGATATGCGACACAGACTCTTTCATTTGACACACACTTTTATTTGACTGCATTAGAACATCCTCTAGCTAGCTGCAGCAGCTTGTTAATCTCTGCAATGGGTCCCTCTCTCCCCTTCTCTGTCACACTCTCGCACACCTCCTCATCCTTCCTTTTCAGCTGTGTCTCTGTGAATCATAATCAGTGTATTTTAAATGTGAGTCGACAGCATGCTACCTAACAGAGCCTTAGTTTAAACATACCTGCTGCTGCTACCAGCAATTTAATATGACAGCAGACCACAAAGCAAGAGTTTTCTTCATAAGTGGGTGTATATGAAAGAGTGTGAGATGCATATAAAGAGACTGTAGCTATGTTTTCATGGATCATTTTGGAAAATAAATATGCTCAGCAACCCAGTTATGTTGAATGCTCACATAAGGTGATGAGGTTAGCATTAAGATATGATAAAGGAATGGAGATTGTAGTTTTGGAAAACGTGATAAATATAGTAAACAAACTCAATAGTCTCTGCTTTCACTGCTGTAACACTAATCTTCATTGCATTTTTTTAAAACTCTTTGTCTTTGGCCAGTGTGCAGTATGACCGGGTATAGTTGACATAAATGCATAATAGCCCTCCCAAAGGAGAGTGGGTTGTCGAAATGTTTTATTTCTCAACTGTGGTAGTAAGCACTGATTGTGTTAGCCATTGTGCTAGCTGTTCAGACTGAGCAACCATTATTGACAATTTTTTGATGATGTTGTGTTGTTGCACGCTGGCACAGGAACACTGTTAACTCAACAGTGTTTGAGTGAAACACTCGGTTTCATTTTCTATTCTTGATTTTTTGAAAATCCCATTGTATAAATTTCAATCCAACATCTGGATTGGAAACAGTGACAATATTTTTGCAAGTGTTGTGTGCACACGGAACATCAGATCTGTAAGACAGAAACACAAGCATTTGGGTGCATTGGAATGGCATCAATAAAAAGTAACATAAAAACCTGACAATATTGTTGCTCAAGAACACGAGAGAGGAAAGCCTACGTGTGAAAATAGAGAGAGGAAAAGAGGTTTCTCAGTATGCATGTGATGGTTTTGTTTTCGTATCCCACACTGAGATTATGTTCTACTGGCTGGTTAGTTGAGCTTCATTCCAAATATCATTAGCATGGCTGGAACTCGGGTTTGGTCGGGGTCTTCAAAGTAGCTTGACTTACTAGTTAATGACAGTTCACTTCAGTCACGCGGCATATGCACAACCACACAAAAACATCTTTCATGTCTTGATTAGTTTTACAAGTTTCACCACAACGCACTCATCATCAGTTACATTTTCACTAGATTCTCCACTTGTATGTATGTAGGCTCACTGGTAGAGATGCTTGCATTGGGGGGAAAATTGAACCAGATGTTGTTGGTTTGATCCTATTGTGATCCCTCAGGAAGGACATTTGGCCTTAATACCGCATGCTACTAGGTCTAGGTCTGTATCCATCCCCATAGGTGGGGACTAGTAACACCTAAAACAGACCCTTTTTAACATATATACCCTCTTCTGGGAAGGGGACTGCAGTAGCTCAGGGTCAGAGCCAGAGGCTGAGGGTTTGAACCATCATTGTCAGGAAGGGCATCCGACTTTATTCCCCCATGGCTGGCCTGAGATGAAATGGCAACCTTTCGTGGGTGTTTCTATGTCTTTTGCCCGATGAGCGCTGGAATACGCTCCACGACCTGACTTCAGATAAGTAGTTATCTGAAACTCCTGATTACATACATGAAGGGGAAAAAAACCACTTAATTACTTACTACAAAGTGAATATTCATACAAATGGATAAAACAGGTTAAAAGTCAAATGGAGCTCTGTGATTTGTGTAACTATTGTGGCCCACTCTACTGGCACAGCTGTGAGAGAATCGCTGGAGTTTCACTTTTTTTTATTTATCGCATCTTGGCACTCAATATGGAGTACACAATTATCTGGTCTTTACAGAGATAACTAAGGAGAAGTGGGAACAGGGATAGAGCGAGAGGAATGGAGGTAAGTAAAGGTGAGGAGAAGAAAAGAGGAATAGAGGAGAGGAGAGATGACATTAGGAGATGGAAAGAAAGGAAAGTAGATGAGCTAAGGTGAAGAAATAAGTGAGGAGGATTGGAAAGATTAGGGGAGGGGATGAAATGTGCAGGTTGAAGAGAGCTCAATTAAGGAGGACAAAGGATGCAAGGATGGAAGTCGAGCAGAGGAGATGAGAAGAACAGGGAGTGGATAGTCTCTTCTACTTCCCTTTTCCTCTCGTTCTTTCAGATTTGACTTCCTGTTTGGTAGGTCATCACTCCAGCGCAGGGTCGCCTCCTGAAAAAAGTCTCAGGAGGGGGGGTTTATGTAAAAAGTGAACAGATACAGCCTATGAAACAACCATATTCTGGCCATGGATTTGCAAAAATGAACAATGATCTCCTTGCGATTTGTATAGATTTGTAAAAATTAGCAACAATATTCTGGCCAATTATAGCCCATAAATTCATAAAAATTAACAACCATACTCTTGCCATTCGTATAGATTTGTAAAAATGAACATGAAAAGAACATATTAAACATGAACAGA
>OMLC01056077.1:0-18641 GCA_900302585.1 Regalecus glesne
CAGTCTTTAGAAGGCTAAAGTAGTTGTGATAGAAAAAGTAGAGCACTTGAAATACTACCCCATTTTCTCACCTATGAACAGTTGGTCAAGAGCTGTGAAAAGTGGGCATAGACTTTGAAATGCTTAAAAAGTTACGGCTGATGTATGCTTAAAGCAAACAAGTTTTTGGAAAATCGGTGAAACGAAGGAAGCACTTTAGACTGTATTAGTTGGTTGTGATGGGCATTCACTCATTGGTCAGAATGTATGACAGGACCCATTAGCTGTTAACTGCACTCTATTTTCCCAGCTGAAGGCACAGTTAAAGCACAGTCATTTGTCTGATGGAAAAAATATGTGAACCTATGTGTGCGGTTATTCTCAGTCCGCGGAGATGCAGATTCAAGACGAACCGTTTTTAGCTCCCATAGAGGGCAATTACTCAAGTCTACGTTGTCCTCTCCACACCTTGTGCGTTGACTTTTATGTCGTGCATTAAGTACGATCAAACGTCACTCAATTGACATACACTTGACTTTGAGGCTGAGAAAACAACAAAACATTGACTCAGTTTCTTATCAGGTGGCACTAAACATTCCTTTCAAATGACCTTGTACTGCCACAGGATAGCAATAGCTAGCAAACACTGACAGCAGTAACTTTTGCCAAGCCTACTAGCTGGTTCGCTCTTCTTAAATTCTAATGATGTCCACGCTCTTTTCCCCCATATCCAGATGACAAATACTCAACTCACTCACTAACGTTCAATCTCCAATTTATTGAGGTAGCTGAACAGTCCAACTTATCTCTCTCCTTTTCTGCCTATTAGACGGTGCACATAAGGGTGTGTCTATCCTCCCCACTACCAAAAATCTCATAATACTCAGGCTATAACATCATAGAAGTTTCTCGTAGATAGTACGTCAGCTGCCTAGGATTTTTGGGCCTTTTTTACAATCCAATTATGGCAAACTATTTTGAAAAGTTCCTTTCAGATGTCAAAATTTGGGGGTATTTTATTAAATTGATTTTCACTGATGTCTACATCCATGTCCATGGTGATTGGCCAGTGTACTAGCTGTGTAAAATGGGCAGAGTTTGAAGAAATGTGAAAAGTCTATCTGTTCATACTAGAGCTGGATTTGCTTCTGGCTATGCTGATCCAGTATACAAGCTCCAACCTGTTTTATTTGATGCAAACTGACTGAACCAGGATTTGTCACAAAATATTCTGGCAAATAAAAAAAGTAGCCTACATCAGTAACCTGTGCCAATGGTATACAATGCTAAATCAAACTTGTATTTTGTTAGTAATAACCATAAAGACGTGATTAATATAGTTTTTTTTTATAAACTGACTAAAAGAACCACTAATGTCTGAGATCATGTGCAGTGTAGTGCCAACCTGAGGCTGTCATCAAAGATGATTTAGATTTTGAGCGAAGATTCGTCGTGTGTTTGTTTACTTTGGGGTTGACAAGAGACGACATGACAGAGATGGCTTCAATGAAAATTGTGCTAATACAATCACTACAATCCCATTCAGTCTCATATTCCACTTGGGAACAGCTGCTGAATCAATTGTTAGATCTAATCGTAAAATTTGGTATAGCAATTCAGTTCAGTCTGGTGTTAGAGTTGACATCAAACTGGTTACAACATTTTTACATCAGCACAACTCCAGCTCATACCTCGTCACAACTACTGTGCTGTCATAATGACTGCTCCCCATTTTCAGGAAAAACTGAGGGTCGTCATCATTATCTGCATTTGTATGATTACATTGCAATTACAAAGACTAATGTTTATAATCCCACAGGACAGCTTCTCGCCCAAACTTCAAATTTAACTAGTTCAGAAAAGGTATGAATGGCTTGAATGAAACAACCTGTCCAACATAGTAAGGCAATATGTTGTATGAACTTGTATTTTTAAAATAAAATTGACTTAGGCCTCCGGTGGTGTAGGGGGTTGAGGCGATGTTTAGCGCATGCAGTTGGGTGTTCGAATCCTGGCTGTGCCATTTCTAACCACGGCCGGAGGTCCATAGTTAGTGGGGCATAATTGGCTAAGCCTCGCATGGATACAGGGGTTATGTTGGGTAAAGGATTCTAGGTTTGCTAATGTCTGCCTCGGTCTTCTGGGTGCTCACAGTTAAGTGAACGGAAAGTACTCTCACTTCATTCTCCTCAGATGGCCAAGTATTGTGGTTTCCCCGTGAGACTGTGAGGCATGAAGTAGCGAGGGCTAGTCGCCATGTGACTTGGAGGAGACACATGCTACGGCTTCATCCTTCCTGTCGACACTCTAGAGGGGTATCCCCCCCCAAAAAAAGTAAATAATTCCCTTATCAGTCCCGCAAGGGGAAATTTGAATTTCTCAGCATTTTTGACCAAACCTATTGTATAGGAGCAGTGAGCCGCCAACATATGGCGCTCGGGGAGCAGTTAGGGGTTAAGTGTCTTGCTCAAGGACACCTCGACATGCTGTATGCAAGACCGGGGATCGATACTGTAACCTTCCGATTGCCAGACGACCGCTCTACCCACTGAGTTGTGCCGCCCCAAAAAGCGACAGCAATGGGGAACTTGAGGAATTCAGGTGGGGGAAAGGGGATGAAATTTATGGGGGTGAAAATGCCTTAAAGCATAAAGCAGCCCATACCAAACCTTACAGGCATGGGGCCCTCCAGACTAACCATGTGTAAAGTGAGCTTTCTTCTACCTGTTTGACAATGACTGATATCCTTAATGGTATTACATTTGAAACATACCACTAAGAATGAACTAAGATGGAAACCCATGGTAGCTTTTTCCTTCTTGCTTTCTACCACCATCCTTCAACTCAAGCTATCCTTAATAGTAGTAGCCTTTATCCTCTGTCATATTGAATTTTATGGATTAACCCTTGTGAGAGATGGTTGAGCATTTATAAGTAACATTATTAGGGATGCTAGCTTCTGTTTGTCTGGCAGTGCACCTGACCTCACTGGTTCTGACTGTAGGTGGTGGGTCCACAGGATGGAGAAGTGTCCACTTTGGTTTTTTTGGACTGAACCTGGCTGGGCTTCTTGGCTTGGAGTAGAGCCTCTGCTCCTCCAAATAGAAAAGAGCCAGTTAAGGTGGTCTAATAAGGATCCCACCTGATCGCATCCCAAATGAGGTTTTTCAGGCACATCCAGCTGGGAGGAGGCTACGGGGTAGACCGAAGACCAGGTGGAGGGATTATATCTCCACAATGGCCTGGGAACGCCTTGAGATCCTCAAATTAGAGCTAGTTGATGTTGCAAGGGAAAGGAAAGCTTGGAGATCCTAGCCGAAATCTGCTACCTCCCCGACCTGATACCAGATAAGCAGTTGACAATGGATGGATAGATTATTAGGGATGAGTTTGTGCTATGGGTGAGATGCTACTTTAACTGAGAAAAACTTCGTTGAAGCTCAGTACAGAAGATGACAAGAAACCAAATGGGAAAAGGGTTCATCCTAAATTAAATGTTTAGACCTTTTGAAAGGTTTTTGACTAAATTAAGGTAGAACACTATCTTGACATGTATCCACCTGAACTTTTTGACACAAAATCAAAATTTTGTCCTCTATGATAAAAGATTAACAGTCTTTTTTTATCATCAAGTGTTTACAGGATAAAGTCAACATATTAGAGCCGAATAAATAATTCATATACTATGCTATAATGACACTTCGTATTGACCTTCAATGTCTTATCTCCTCATAGGATCATAGAGATGAACAACAATTCCCCTCCTTTGACCTTTAAGCGGTTTCAAGCCATTGTGAACAGACTGGAGTTGCCCAGGAGACCTATACCTACCATCACCAAACAACAAATGGACAGATGTAAAACTCAAATAGCTGACAACCATGACCAACACTACAGTGTACCTTCTCTGGAAGAATTAGGTAACTTGGTATCATTTCTGTGTTGTATGCAATGTTGTATTACAGTTACACTGAATTAAGGACTGACATTTTTTTTTAAAAAATTGAATATTGGTGCTTCTTGTTGCAACTCATCCTTTCACTCAGAAAAATGGCAGCTCTGAGGGTGGCCGTGGTACCTGCCCTGCTACTGTCATGTACTTTTCTTTATGTCAATAAGGCATCATGTCTATGGCAATAGAGCCACAAAGGGTTGCTATAAATCAGAAGGACTATATTTGACAGTTTAGGACTATCTACCAACATTTCTGCCAACACTCTGGAAGATATATTAGTTATGAATTGGGAGGCCACAGTAGCTTGGTGGTTGCGCGCACGCTTCAAGAACTGACAAGCTTGAGGCTGCAGTATCAAACCAACCATGGCATCCCACTGTTGATTCGAACTGGCTGCCTCTGGCCAATCAGTTCCCAAGACACTTGTGCCTTACCCATTGAGCAGGCACACAGTTCACAATGACTGCCACACCTTGTCAGTAGTTGGGAATAAATCAGTTGCAATAGGTATATTTCTTGCTGCCTCCTTCATCAACCCATATTGGAATCTTATTCTACTGTAATAATACCTACCCAACCAAATCACTAGATGTTCATAGCTTTTCGAATAGATAAAAATAAAAACCTATTAAAAGATAAAATATACAGATTGCAGCTTAAATGGTATTTTACAGCAGTTGTTGAGGTAGTAGAGGTTGGGTCTTGTCCATATCTATCATCTAGATTTCTGCTGTTAAATTACATCTTATCGAAACAGTATGCCACCAATATAGTCTCTCATAAATGGTGGAGCAATGATTAGTTTGTTATATCCATTTGCTATTAGAAACTATTTCAATTGTTTAGGGTTCAAGTTACAGATGATATCTGACCCTTGTATCTATGTATCTCTTGTAATAGGTTTTAAAACAGAAGGCCTATCTCCTGCTGTTTGGAAAGGAGGGGAGTCAGAGGCATTGGACAGACTCAATCAGCATCTAGACAGAAAGGTAAATAGAAAGTGATTTACAGTCAACTCTACAACTATAAAGTGAAGGAACACGTTCTACCGCTGAGCCACCATGGCACAAACGACACTCAATAAAGGTTCTAACTAGTGGGGACTACTGACACCATTGGTCAGCTGACCAATGATGGTCGCTGGTAAGCACAAGTGGAAATTTTGCTATTAGCCATGAATCAGCACAGCAGTTTGCAGGATGATGAAACAAATATATTGCTGCTCTTGGATACTACTGATTTTACTGAATTTAATTTACTGTTCTTGTAGTGTTCTTGCTACATATTTAAATGACTACTACGGAGGGGCCTGCTAAATGAGGTTTCACTTATTTTCAGCTAAATTTTTGTAACTTGCTCTGGACAAAAACTTTAATAGTGTGATGCATGCTCAAAAATCCTGTTAAGGGAATCAAAAAAAAGGTGAATCGGTTCAACTGGATAAGAAGTTTATTCAGAAATGTGTCATCACTCAACCAAGTCACATCTTCAGTCTGGTTGAGTGATGAAATATTTCTTAATTAACTTCTTATCTAGTTGAACCAATTCAGCTTTTTGCTGATTTAATTGCCAATACGTTTTTGCATAACACATAAAGTCAATGATGAATATTTTTTAGTCTTTTGAGAGGAAGAAGTTTAAGATTATCCATAGTAGAAGAAAAACAAGTCTTTGTACATTTTTTTCTTGTAAAAGGAGGGGAGGGTATATGTAGAAAAGTACTTGTGCAACAACTAAAGACATAGAATACTGTTGAGCAAGTATAAGCATAATTTCTTCCACATCAACTCTCTAATGTTTTGTCTTTTCTTGATGTGTGCTAAATAATCCAGGTAAGGGAATCACAAAAAAGAGGTGAATTGGTTTAACTGGAACTCAGAAGTTATTAAAAAATGTTTTGTCTTACTTATGATACACTGATTGTTCTCTGTTTCTTTTTGTATGTCTGTACAGGTATGGGTGGCCAACTTGGAGCACCCACGGGTCAACATGTGCTCTTTGTTTTCCAGTCCCACTGGTCTCAGTCCTTATCTTCGTTTCGGCTGTCTGTCATGTCGAGTTTTCTACTACAACCTTCGAGAGCTTTACATGAAGGTAGGCAACACACATGCATACACAAAGTAGAGCTCTGTTTTGATCCCTGGATTTTTTGTTGGCGATGGGTACTGTTTTACTCCACCTCGGGAATAAATTTAAGATCAGGACTCCTGTTGATGGATCAATTTCTGTTTGTGCAATTTTAAACATAAATGATGCATATAAAATGCAGCCTTGTAACTAAGAATATTGACATTTAAAAACAACTCTATACAACTTTCTTTGTATTTCTCCCCTTTTATTACCGTTAGGTTCGCAAGCGCTGCAGTCCTCCACTCTCTTTGTTTGGCCAGTTGTTATGGAGGGAGTTCTTCTACACAGCAGCTACTAACAACCCAAATTTTGACCGCATGGAGGGAAACCCCATCTGTGTCCAGGTAGTTACAGGTTCACCATTTGTCATGCAAAAAACTACTTGGCAATGCTCTTGGAAGAAAAACCAGGAAAATGGCCCCATCACCTGTTACCTGTTATATTTCATTACCTGTCTTCTGTTTCCCTCCAGATTCCATGGGACCAGAACCCTGAAGCACTGGCGAAGTGGGCTGAGGGACGGACCGGTTTTCCCTGGATAGATGCAATAATGACTCAGTTGCGACAGGAGGGCTGGATCCATCACTTGGCTAGACATGCTGTTGCCTGTTTTCTTACTAGAGGGGACCTCTGGATCAGCTGGGAGAGTGGCATGAAGGTAGGATTGAGAGAAAATAATACATTGTTGGGTACAAAGAAAGGAAAAAGAAGGTAGGGATAGGCAGAAGGTAAGTTAAAGTGAAGTAAAAAAAGAAAAGGGGCATCATTGTGCTGACTGGCTATACTGGGATTTTCTTCTTAAAATGGTAAATGTTTTCAGACACTTCTCAAAACTGAAACTAGCCTTTTAGCTCAAAACCAAAGCAAATCTGAATGTAATGTATTGCTGTTAGTGAATGCTACTAAATTTTACTGAGTTTAATTGACGGTTCTTGCCATATTTTGCCATGTTTTTACCTATTAAATGCCCACCACCAAATCTATGCTGTATCTCTGCTAATAGGTATTTGAGGAGTTACTACTTGATGCAGATTGGAGTGTGAATGCTGGCAGTTGGATGTGGCTGTCTTGCAGTGCCTTCTTCCAACAGTTCTTCCACTGCTACTGTCCTGTTGGCTTTGGAAGACGCACTGATCCATCAGGAGACTACATTAGGTTTGGAATATTCTCGTATATATAAACTGCAACTTAATCCATCCTATCCAACAACCAGCGTTACTGGACACAAGTCCATCTTATAGGAAAACACTATTAAAATTAGTAAATTTATGATTCCTACCACATCCAATATTATCAGGTTTTTTGTGAGTTTTCATCGTTCCATGAGAACTCATGAAACATTCCGTTCAGGAACCTCTGTTGATGTTTATGAGTCAAATCCATCACTATAGCTGAAATATTACACATCTCGTTTAAGTAAAGGGTAAATAGACCTCTTATATAGAGCTTTTCTAGTTTAACGACCACTCAAAGCACTTTACAATAAATACCTCACATTTACCAAGCATGGGGGAGTAGTGAATTTTTAGTGTACATGTGACATGTAGCCATGCATTATCTATAATTTTTGCCATATCGATTACTGAGTCCTGAAGGGGCAGCATGGCTCAGTGGGTAGGGCAGTCGCCTGGCGATCGGAAGGTTCCAGGTTCAATCCCCAGTCCTGCAGAGAAGTGTGTCGAGGTGTCCTTGAGCAAGACACGGTTCCCTTAATTGCTCTGCCCTGTGATAGATTGTTGACCTATACAGGGTGTGCCCTGCCTTTCACCCAATGAGAACTGAGATAGGCTCCAGTTCCCCTGCGACCTGATTTCGGATAAGCTGTTGACGATGGATGGATGGATTACTGAGTCCTCTGGTATGATCCCAGGAAAAATCAAGTACGCAATTCAGATTTTCAGGGATCAAAGACCAGGAATTTATAGGCTGACTCAATACATTTACCTGAAAACTTAAAAGATATCTATTTAAATGATAATCAGCCTTAGGACTTAAAAAAGTATTTCCACCAAATACTTTAATCCATTCCGTTCTATCCCCCAAATTGAATTTAAAAAACATGTAAAATGGATGGTACAAATTATCTCAGGGGAAGTGGAGGCACATCTAGGAAACTTTTTTCAGCTATCAGTCAATATTATGCTGGGGTTTTAAAAAACAACTTATCCTATCTTTCGATTTAGTGAAAACTTGTTTAATTGGACTATTGTTGTTTCTAACGGTATGATTTCTTTTCTTTCAGGCGCTATATCCCTATATTAAAAGACTATCCTAATCGCTATATCTATGAGCCCTGGAATGCCCCCAAGTCAGTTCAGAAGGCAGCCAACTGTGTGGTGGGAGTGGATTACCCCAAACCCATGATCAACCATGCTGAGGGCAGTAGACTCAACATAGAGAGGATGAAACAAGTCTACCAGCAGCTATCACATTACAGAGGACTCAGTAAGTAAACTACTTTCATAGCAAGACATCAAACTGAATTAAACTTAGAAACACAAAGAATTACTTCACATCACAAAAGACTTAAAACTAGGTTATTTGTAACAGAGAAACATCTGATCGTGGCTGGAAGGATTACATTAGTGAAACCTCATTTGCGTGTCTTCTGTTTTTATTTGTGTTTATCAGGTCTCCTTGCATCAGTGCCAACTATTCAGGAGGAAGCAGAGCCACCGATGACTGACGAATCACAAAACAGCAGTGGCCCTGGTAGGGAGAAACACGTTTACACACACTGTTATGGCCTTCAACAACTAAAGGCTCAACTTTAGACCAAAACATATGAAACACACCGCAACCACTGAGTAACCGAGAAAACAAATATTTAAGAAGAAAGAATCATACTTGGTATAAAACAGAAAATAAGTTAAAAAGTTAGACATCAGTTGGACCAAACAGAACAAAAGACAGGGGAATAAACTAGGTCAACCATTCAGTGGGCTTGGCAGATTCAACTCTTCCCCCTAAACTACCAAAATGGAAAAAGTCAACTAAGCTGAACTAGAAAAAAAACCTGATAACTGGAATACCATAAATGTCCAACCTAACTAAGATAGCAAACAAAACTAAACAAAACTCAACATACTAAAACATGCTTGAGAGAAATGGAGAGGGAAAAAAACTGCTACTACAGGCTATCAGCCTTTAGGTTTTTTCATGTTTTTATCTTTTTTTCCAGCCAAAACATTAAAAACATCGTTGGTTTGTATAAATGGTTTTTATCACAAACCAGCTGAAGGCAAATAGATATTTTTGTTTTTGTTGTTGGTTTTTTAAGCCATGCTTTCTTCATTTTTTCTTAGACTCCCCTGTTGAAGCACCCATTGACAATGAACACCCGACCTGCAGCTCTACAGTTCCTGATTCCTCTACAGTCTGCGCATCTTTAGCTGCTCATGAGCCACACCCAACTCCAAGCTCACATTCAGAGCAAACAATAAGTGAGCCATCTCAGGCTCTCTCCACCTTGATCCCTGCAGCAGCTATAAATGCTGCACCTGAAACCCAGCCACCAGTCTCCTCTCCAAATGATACCTTTACCCAGGTCTTAAGCTCTCCTCCACACTCACCAGCTCAACAAAGTCTAGCCACTAGCCCAGTCCCAGCTCAGATCCTTTCTCCAGGACTCAAAACCAACACATCATCTCCAAGTCCAACCTCATCCAATTTCAGAGCTTTATCTCCACATCCAGCTATAACCAATGCCCCAGTCCAGGCATGTTCTCTAGGCCAGAGAAAGAGAGGCCACCCTCGTAAGCTGCGACGCACGCAGAGGCACAAAGGTCGTCAAAGCTGTACTGCAACAGTCAGGATTGGGGAGAAGAAAACAGAAGTAGGAGAGGAGGAGATGGAAGAGGAGGTTAAGAGTGAGGAGAAGATGGAAGAAGAGATGTCTCAAGGGAAAGAGGACATTAAACAGTGATACCCTAAATTCAGGAGGGAAAAATAAGAGGTGTGCATATGTAAGATAGTGGTAAACAAAGCTTCTGTGTATGTGAGGGATGGAGGACATGGATCATTGAAGTCTGTCATCATAAGTTCCTCACCATGATCATATCAGAGACCGTATTAGAAGAGGCTCAAACTGGCCCAATGAAGCCAGACACATGCTATTATCCTCCAAAAGCTCTGTTTTTATTTTGCTATTGACGGTTATCTTTTTGGCTTCATCATATTAGTCTTCAATGTGTATTGAAATTGTTTACTGTAGAGTGATAACCAGTAGGGATTTGAGTCATTACTTCTCCATTTGACACCATGATACTTTTTCGAACCCAGTCATGGCAGATAAAATGGACCTCTCATACTATTGCAGACAAACAGGGATTATTCCATTCAGATATGTTGTGAGCAGCTGTCCAAAGAGTTCAGGATCTTGAAGTCGTATCCACAAATTTGGGTGAAAGGTATAAACTTGCATAGGTGTAGCAGCTGCAGTCATGTCAGCAATAGTAAGGACTATGGTCATAGATAAGCTTAGCCAAAGAGCAATGCTCTAGATTTACAAGTTAATTTTTGCTCCAACCTCACTGACAGTCCTAAAACCTGAACAGAGAAACAATGCATGCAAATGGCAGAATTGAGACTACACCATTTTGCAGATCTCAACCTATCATAAATTGATGATCTTAGTTCTCCAAGAGGACTTCAAAACAAAGCCAAACTACATTTAGTTGGTTAGAGCAGTTATCTTTTTGTCCAAAGACATGCAAGTCTGGTGAATCAGAGATACAAAATTGCTAGGTGTCAGTGTGTATGGATGTGTCTGTCTGTCTGTCTATCCTGCGATGGACTAGTGACCTGTCCAGGGTGTCTCCTTACCTTCTGCCCATTAAGTACTGGGATAGGCTCCAGCACCCTATGACCTTATTAGGATAAGTGGCTTGGAAAATTAATGAATGAGTTAGCCTGACTCATTAAGCAGTTTCCCCTGTAGTGTGGCTTATCTGGGTAAGGTGAAAACATGCCATTCACATGTTGACTGAACTGGATTGATTGGGTTGAAGAGATTGTTTAGTAACACTAAAAAAGGAACTTAGTAAAAAAAAAAAAGTTTTCAATAAGAAAGGGATAAGATCCTGATGTGGACCAACAATAGAAAGTGCTGTGCATTACACTTCAGATATGGTTTATAATGTGAGCCATGGGTTTAAAAAATCCATTATGGCTTGCTAATGAAAGGAATGAAAATTATTCAAAAGGTTGTGATTTTTCTCACATTCTCTTTTTAGGATGTTTTGAGCTTTTGTGGAAGTCAGTGTTCATGTTTACATGGCATAAAAACGTATGTGAAACAGAATAATTAAGAGACATTCTAAAAATGCAGATGGTTTTGATGCTCTATATTTACAAGCAGAAAAGTTTTCTTAAACCAGATATTTGGCTAAAGAAAAGTACTTGTCTCACATTACTTTTTGTTGCTAAATTATATTTTGCATGAAATTTTTCATTGTGAAACATAACCATATCAATAAAAAATGTGTTGCAGTGTAGCACCATATTTTCTGATTTGGCCAAAAGCAAACAAACTACAGATATGAAGCTATCGTACATAGAGCAGTGTCCCAAAAGATGTGGTGATGACTTTTCAAATTCATTGCTTAGGTACTAATTCATGTTTCTGTACGAGTGTTTTATGTGGGGAAGGGGAAATTGAATATTTGGAATTGGTGCTATTATCCAAAAGATATAATTTCCATTTGTCACCCTGGTAAAAGAAAGAAAACTAAATATATTACAGTATCAAATTCCACCTTGCTGTTTATCACAAAGCATTGACCCTTTGAACTTCATTGGGTTGTTAAAACTATTTTTTGTGCATTTTCATTGTAAGCAACTGAGTTGTATTCCAGTTTCACTGTGTAGCACACGATGCATTCAATGACATGCTTCGTGTGAACAAGTTGTGTTAAGTTAAAGGCCATCAAACTTTTTGCAGCTAGTTTTAAGCAATCTCTAATTAAAGAGCTGCAGTGAAGTGCACACCTGGGAGTCAGGTGTTGTGGGATCGTATCCTGCTGCGAATCTCGGTGAATCTGAGTGTCATTGTAAAACACTTTGAGTGGTTGCTAGACTAGAAAAGCGCTATATAAGAACAAGTCCATTTACCATTTAAAACACTTGTCATATTACTTTCCAATTAGATAGTGTGCCAAACATTTCAGAATGTGCACTGGACACACTGGACTGCAGAACAAAGCTAATGACCAGGACCCAGGAAAAATAATTGCCAGTGAGTGTTTTGAAGGTTGTTGGATCAAAATTTTGTGAAAATATCCTATGTATGCAGGGTAGTTTTTAAATATTTCTCATCAGTTTCTAGAAAGAGAACTTTGCCGACTGTCAACTGAGCTGTTATATGACTTCATATTTACCAACAGCTATGCAATAATATTTTACATATGTGAAGTTTCGATTGCATTTGAAATGGTTAGCGTAAAATGGCGGGAACCTTCACAACTTGCAATTCACTAATATGAGAAAGTTGTTTAGATATTTTTCATGTGTAATGCCAACAGACTAAGAGCTCTTTTTGAGTTCCATTGTCAATGTAAATTGGCAATGATGGGCAACGGTGGCTGGGGAAGCAGAGCAGGTCATCTGGTACCTGGACGGTTGCCAGTTTGATCCTCAGCTCTTCCATGCAGTAATGTCCTTGAGCAAGACACAAAATCCTACCTGCTCCCAATGAACAGATTAGCACCTTGTATGGCAGCCTCCACCATCAGTGTGTGAGTGTGCATGCGATGGTGAATGTGAAGTGCTTTGAGTGGCTGTTGTAGCTAAAAAAGCACTACATAAATGCAATCTATCCATCCATTTGAAATGAATAACAATTACAACATTCCACCATCTGTAACTAGAATTTTGGAGTACCCAACCTACAGGAGAGAGAGAATGCTCCTTATAACCTGCATCAGACTGAATTACTTTTGGAAATGGACCTCTCTAGAAGATTAATTTGACTTTTTTAGGAGCAAGAATGAGATGTGAATGACTGACAGACAAAGCAAAAGTTAAAGTGTGTCTGAAAAGTTTTATGCATGTAGAATGTAAAACTACTGCTTTTAAGTTAAACCTTACTTAACTTTACCTGCACAGAAATTCTCAAGTTCCCTAAAAATGCTCCACTTCATGCTTTCTTTTAAAAGAACATCTTAAAGATCTAGTGTCTATTCCTAGTTCAATGCCTCTTTAATGGGAGAGATTAAAAAAAGCTGCACTTAAACAATAAATCATGCCATTTTGAGTAACTTTCTTGAAGATGTGCTTTACTAGCAAGAATTGGTTGTTGGTCTAATTTAAGACATTATGTGGAAAGAATTTGGTAAGGATCCTGTGCTATAGACGAAAATAACTTTGGATCCTTGCCTAGCTAAAATGTCAGAAATCTCAATATAGAGAATCACTGCAGGTAATTGACAAATGTGTGTTGAATAAACTTCAGACCATGCTGCTCTAGCTAAGGAATTCCTCAGTGTCTCTACCGGAAAGCCCCACTGAATTCCTGCTTTGTCTTGGCCATTTTGTGGCACACTTAAAACGCATTCCATATAAATTAAAATGGAGCATAAATAGCTGGAGTGTTTTGGATAAGGAAGTATGTTCGCCATGGATGGTGTCAGCCGTTACTTCACATCTGCAACCTCCTTATTGGTTTTACTCTTATATTATACATCATAATTATACATCATTGCTTAAAAAAATGTTACAGCTCAAAGGAATTAGGATTGTCTTTGTTTTCTCCTCTGACACTTGATGTATTTGATTTGTTTTCTCCAGCTTTTGCCTCCTCAAGCTGAAAGAGTGGAAAGAAAAAAAACTGAACATCTACATGTTGTTAATATGTAAATGAATGATGTGATTGTTTTGCAAAATATTTCAGATATTTTTGCCAGCAGCAGAGATTGTATATTATATAAATTAATGAAACTGAATAAAAAATTATTTCATCATCCATCTGTTGACATTGCAAAGTCATTTCTAATATGGGAACGTCACCCACATGAACACAAATGCACATGTGTCAGTACATTGTAATTGTGCAAGTATAACATTATTTTTTGATAGTATGGTTTGTATTAGTTATATCTCCAGATTCATTGGCTTTTTTGCGTGTCTGCAAGCCAGTTTAAACAAACAATTGTGGACTGCAGTAGCTACTTGGACAGTTTATAGAGTGAAAATAATTCTAGAAAAATAACAATGAGAATGCAAAATGGAGATTATTTCATACTTCTCATAGAAATCTGTGAATTTCTTGATGAGAAATGTAAGAGCTGGAACGAGAAGATTGCCATTGTGTATTTATCAAGTAGTTGGAGTTGCAGAGCAATAGTTTCAGCACTGAAAGGAGAGAGCTTGCTCACATAATGTGTCAACAGTCTGACCCAGAGAGAACAGATGCATTGTTATTTATACACTGTCCAGACAGGGTGGATGAGGCAGGGATGTGATCCACAGCCTTAGCTGTTAAGCCACACATCATTGTTTTAGTGTAACCAGGTGTCAAAGTGTGCCATCTTGTTCAGATGCTGGAAGGAAAAGTGCCAATTAAACTGGAAATCTACTGCAAGAATAAAGTGGGGTTACAGGGGCAAAGCACATGCAGATTGGAGTTTACAAGGGCAAAGCATATACAAGTGGGGTTATGAGAGACTATAATAAATTGTTATAACAATCTTCCCAGATAAATTGGTATTCTGTTGTTCAGTCGTGAGTAAAAACACTAATAAACACCATTGTGGGTGCTAAGGAAGTGTCACAACTAGTTCAACATTTTAAATGAAATAAGCAACCCTTTAAATAAGTACCTTTAAATGGTATTCAATAAGTGATGCATTTATAACCTTTGCTAAAATTGTTAACATTATCTCATGACTTAGAAATGTTAACAGTCTTATTCATATGTCTTGGAAGGGATGTTAATCTCTGTTATTATGGACTTTGTGCCTCAACTTGGCCATCAGGCTGTAATGGTACCCAACAATTATTTGAGAATCACAATGTGTTTATATCTATAAGGAGGAAGTGAGTGAGTAAAAGAAGTTGACCCAGACGACATACCTGTGGAGGCATGGAGATATTTAGGAGAGATGGTAGTGGAGTTTTTAACTAGATTGTTTAATATAATCTTACAAAGTGAGAGGATGCCAAAGGAGTAGAGAACAAGCAAACATTTTTCAAGAGTAAGGGACATGTGCAGAGGCGGTAAGATAAGATAAGATAAGATATTCCTTTATTAGTCCCACTGGGGGAAATTGCGGTGCAACAGCAGCCAGTGTAGAGCACAGTACAGAGACATCACATCCAGGAAACAACATGTAGTTAGACAACAACTTCAGATGTATAAACTTTATCAGCCAGAGCATGAAGACATGGGAAAGAGTAGCGGAAGCTAGGCTAAAAGAAGAGGTGATGGTTAGTGAGTAGTACTATGGTTTCATGCCATGAAATAGCACCACAGATGCTCTGACCCCTTTCTTGTTTGCATTGGTGATGGACAAGTTGATGGACCAAATCAGGCAGGAGTCTCTGTAGACTATAATGTCTGAGGAAAACAGTGTGATCTACAGAAAGAGCAGGGAGTAGTTTGAGGGAAGTCTGGAGAGATAGAGGTATGCACTGGAGAGAAGAGAATAAGTAGGATAGTGAAATGGTGAGGATTTAAGGAGTAGAGGTGAGGAGGGTGGATGAGTTTAATTACATAGAATCAACTGTTCAAAGTAACAGGAAGTGTGGAAGAGAGGTGAAGAGGAGAGTGGAGGCATCTTCAGTCTGAAGATGATAAAAAATGTCACCTGTTTAAGTGACGACACGTTTCTGAATAAACTTCTGATCCAGTTGAACCAATTCACCACTTTTTATGCCACAATTTCTTTGGTTTTACCCGCATTGATCTGCAGGTGGTTCTGCTGGCACTAGTCCACAATGTCCTGAATTAGCTCTCTGTACTCCCTGTCCTCCCCACCTGTGATGAGGCCGACGATAGCAGAGTCATCAGAGAACTTCTGTAGGTGATAGATGTGTGAGTTATGGGAGAAGTCTGCAGTGTAGAGGGTGAAGAGGAAAGAAGCCAGGACTGTTCCCTGTGGGGCCCCAACACAACAAACAACCACGTTGGATACGTAGTCCGATGTCCTCATACACTGTGGGCAGTTGGTGAGGTAGTCCAAAGTTCATGTTGTGAGATCATAGTCCACCCCTGTATACTCCATCTTGTCCTTCAGGAGCGCAGGCTGTTTATTGTTGAAAGCGCTGGAGAAATCAAAGAACATGATCCTCACAGTGCTCCCAGGCTTCTCCAGGTGAGACGGATATTGGTGTGTTGGAGGAAGATGACAGCATCATCTACTCCAGTATCAGGTTGGTAGACAAACTGGAGTGGGTCCATCAATGGGCTCACCAGGGGACAGAGATGGACCTAGGACCAGGCACTCCAGGGCTTTCACCAGGTCTGATGTTAGTGCCACTGGCCTATAGCTGTTGGGGTCCTTGGGGTGTGGAGTCTTGGGCAATGGTACCAAGCAGGATATTTTCCACAGCAGTGGTACTCTCCTCAGCTTTAGGCTAAGGTTGAATATGTATTCCAAAGGCCTACAAAGCTGGTTTGTGGAGGACTTCAGGAACCTGGAGCTGATGCCATCAGGACCCACAGCCTTCCCTGCCTTGATCCTCCTGGGCTGGTTCCTCACCTGGAGTGTTGTGAGAGACAGGTTGGAGCAGGTTTGTATGTTGGAGAGTATGGATGGAGGTGGAAGGATTGGGATGATGAGATGAGCTGAGGGGAATGACTTTGGGCTGAATGTTGTAGAAAGGGAGGTGGAGGTGGGGCGGTGTACTGGACGTGCAGCCAAGGGGGGCTGCAGCATGGATGACTGGCCTAGAGGAGGGTTGGGTGTCTGATCAAATCTATGGAAGAATAGGTTCAGATCATTCACCCACTTTTGGTCCTCCAAAGCCTGGGACGTTGATTATTTGTGGCCTGAGATGATTTTCAGGCCTCCCCAAACTCCTCTGATGTTGTTCTGCTACCGTTGTTCCATCTTTGCCATGTAGCCATTTTTTCCCTCTCTGACCTTAATCTCCAGCTCCCTCTGCACAGCCCTCAGCTCATCCTTATTTCCTGACTTAGAGGCCCTCTTCACCTTAATACCACACAGCAATAGGCTGGGTGTCTATTGTGCCAATACCCAGCCTATTGTTGTGTGATATCAATGTACTGTTTATAAGGGGGATGTTTGTTTTCAGCTCAGACTGAAGACGTCACCTGGTGAGTGACGAAACATTTCCAAATAAACTTCTGATCCAGTTGAACTGATTCACCTCTTTTTTTGTGATTTCCATGCCTGGATTATTGAGCATACATCAAGACAAATATAGTGTATACTCTGGGTGGGGACGCTTGCAGTCAGCTCACACTGAAGATGTCACCCTTTGAATGAAAGAAGCGTTACTGAATAAACTTCTCTAGTTGAACAGGATTCACCTTTTTGTGATTTTCTTACCTGGATTATTGAGGATACATCAAGACATTGCTATTAAAACATTTATTTTTATTTTCAAGTCTGGTTTTCATATCTAAATATGCTAAAAAATGTGTATAGAAATGAATAAAAACAAAATTAAAATGGGTAATTTCAACAACCAGTTATGCCAACCACAACACGTCGCAAAACAGACAAATGTGTTTTGCCACGGTTAACTAGCTAACGTTCCCTCAGTTGCAGCAACAGAACATGGGTCTGTTTTTTAAATGAAAAAGTGATGTGAGAGACTACTCTGTGCCAGTAAAAGCTCCAAAACTTGTAGTGAGAAAATATGACCATGAATACATTGAATTCGGACTCATAATGGCAGATGGTGATGTTGAGCTGAAAGCAGTGTGTTGAATGTGGTGAACTGCTCTCAAACAAGGTGCTAAAACTATTGAAAGAGACCCAAAATAGACACTCAAATACAAGTTATCTAGACCAGGACCCAGGATCTGTTTAAAAGTTAAAAGAACACTTCCCTTGGTTGTTATTTAATCTCAGAAAAAATCAAGGGCTTCAAGATCAAATATGTTTTTTGGACCAGAAGAGTCAGGGAGTGACGATTTGACACGTTTTCACCCCTAAGTGAAACTTTGGAAGCCTCCTCTACACAATTTCATTCAGTTGTCATAACATTGTTAATAGACTAATTCCCAGAGGACCCATGACATGGACACCTTTGAATTTGGGACCATTTCTCTGTGTATTCCACTTTAGAGGACATAGCTCCATCCAATGTGTTGGAAAATTAACTGATCTAACTACCAGCAGACAGCAGCTTGAAGCTTCAGCTCACACAAGTTGACATTGATTTTTGGATACCTTTCCATCATATTTATTAGAGTCAGGGTTTCCAATTTTGACTGTCACAAAATCAAAGGCAAGGAAGAAACTGAAAACAACTTTGAATGTTACTCCACATCTCAGCCTCTCACCCATCCCACCAGGACTTGATCTTATTATTCCCAGAAGCATGCCCAATTGAGGGAAAACAAAATATTTATTTTGGTCATTACAGCTGACAGTGGTAGAACATATAT
>OMLC01056078.1:0-12873 GCA_900302585.1 Regalecus glesne
ATATATGTGTGAGTATATATATAAACTCGGTTATGATTTAGTGGAATTTACTCTGTTAAATGTCTTTGCCTGCCCATGTATCAGACACTATCAGAACAAAAAAAAAGTTGAGAGATATCACGGAAAGGAAACGTGTTTTATTGAGACGGAGATCTGCCATATGAAATGATGCACGGAGAGATGTCCACCATGTCACCTGGGTCAGCAAATAGTGGATTATAAGATCTTATGGGTCAGTCCTTTGGTTCTATCCATGCAGAAATACTGACTCTACTGGGCATTTGTTATGGTCAGCACATTTAATTTGCTTCCATGCACTGTGCCCTGGTCGCTCTACTTCAGTATGTGTTGTACCAGTGGGAATTGAACCCCTAACTCTTGGCAGCATCAGTTTCATTCTCAAGGTACAAACTGTCTCAGGCCTAGGTGCTATCAGGATCACTGGCAGACAGATTTCATGTTTTGGTTAATGGACTTATTCTTATTTAGTGCTTTTCTAGTCGATTGACCAATCAAAGCCCCTTACATCACACGCCTCACATTTACCAAGCATGGGGAATTATGGCCAGCTGTAGTGGCTCAGTGCTCTACCACCGAGCCACCGCAGACCCCCAATGTTTTCATAATCAACACAGAGTAACTCCAGGACACACTGAAGGGTTTTTGGGTGCTCAAAGAAAGCAACCCCGCTGAACCAACAAAGCTACATACACTGCGCCTCAAGTAAATGGGAAATAGACTTGTTCTTGTGTAGCCTTTTATAGTCTAGTGACCACTCGAAGCCCTTTACCATGAATACCTCCCTTCTACCGAGCCCCGCAGCAAGACACAAACCCACATCGCCCGATTTGAAGACACGCACTCTACCGCTGAGCCGCCGCCACTCATTATAGTGTGTGGGCTCCTTGTCCTCATGAGTGGCTACAGGGCTGCCTTCAGCAAAGTGGAATGTGTGAAATATACAAACACAGAAGCTAAAAAGACCATTAGTATTACTCTGCTGTGTTAAGTTCACGGTCTGAATCCGGATCACAGCGTGAACTATGAGAGACTGAATGGTTGATGTGTGAAGGAGAAGAAGAAGCAAGAATGGACAAACATCTGCACAGTTGAAATTGGCTGGGGGGGGGTTGTTCACATGCACATGTGCCCGTGTGGGTGCACACTCGTCAGAGTGTTAGTGTGTGTGCGTGTGTGTGTGCCGAGTGTACGCAAAGTGATTGCAGTACATGATGTGAACTTTAGCGTCCAGCTTGTATGTTCATGGATCACCTGGCTTCGGCGTGGAACAGGATGTCAAGCATCGTTATCCTTTCTCCTCCCAGTGGATGGTTCAATGGTGTGATGAGACTGCATCTTTCAGTCTTGTTTCTATCTTTCTCTGTTTTTCTCCTCTGTCTTTCTGTTCGTTCCTGCAGATGTTTCTTTTTCGTCTCCCCTAACCTTCTTCGGACATTCAGTCAATCGCTCTACATTTAGAAGACATTTGAGGTTTGAAGTGATGTTCGTATCTAGAGCAACATGCACTCTTTTTTGTAATTTAGGCACAGCATCGCTAAGGAGGTATGGCGGTTGTCTAGTTCATCTGCAGTGTTGGTGGCTCAGCCCCAATTTCTTTAGATCGTGTGTCGTAGTGTCCTTGAGCAAGACGCCGAGCCCCTAATTGCCTGGGATAACGGACGAGAATGAGCCTGGTGGCTAAATCTGGTGTAGCTACTTTCTAAATTGTCATTAATATGTACTGTCCATGTAAAGGAGGTTATCATTATTATTATTGTTATTATTATTATTATTGTTGTTGTTGTTATCATCATCATCATCATTATTATTATTATATTGTTGTCGTTGTTGTTATCATTATTATTATTGAGGGCTGTGGTAGCAGCCCTCAGTGGTATAGTAGGCACTTCAGGAACTGATGACCGAGATGTTCATATCCACCATTGGGTTTCAGGAAGGCATCCGGCCTTACTCTCCTAAACTCCATCTAAATACATGTCCACTCCCACAAGGTGGGGGCTAAGCGTGACATGTAAAAATTGACCTATTTTTTCATTACTTTGGAAATGTGAATTCATGCACATTTCTTTTTAAAGTCCTCATTCTTACTTGGGCACATGTCATAGGTTTGAGTAATGTCTTAATACAAGCCAGTGGAAAAGCAGCACCAAAGGAAACAAAGCTTGTTTAAAATGTATGTATGTAGCACATTAAAACAACCAAGATTTGAGTTGATCAGCATGTAAAAATAATTTAATTCTCTTTTTTCCTTCTCACCCTCTCATTCTCTCTCTCTCTCTCTCTCTCCTGACTTCCATCTGGATTTCTGTTTGTGTGTATATTTTCTCTCTCTCTCTCATCCAGATAACTATTATGGCACCCCAAAGCCTCCAGCCGAGCCCAGTGCTCTACTGCTGAATGTAACAGACCAGCTGCTGCCGGGTGCCAGACCTAGTTCCGAGGGCAAAAGGAAACGTAACAAGTCAGTTAGCAACATGGAGAAGGCCAGTATTGAACCCCCCGAGGAAGAAGAGGAGGAGAGGCCTGTTGTCAATGGCAACGGTGTCACCATCACCCCAGGTCAGCCTTGAAAGCAACCTCAATGCACATAAGGTTACCAAGGTGTCATCATCACAACTAGATTTTAGGTCATACAGCAGGTTGACATGGCCCACATTCCCATTACCAAGAAAGCAAAAATGTAATTCCTTCCTTTGGTCATAGCAACAGCCTTGTATTGTTGCCTAGCAACAGCTGGTTCCAGTTAGTTCCTGAATGTCTTTTTTTAGAAAAATTTAAGGCAGATTAAAACCCTGCAGTTCTTACTGTCTGATCATAATTGAGCATCTCCCTCTTTTAATTGATGCAGTCGCCGTCTTCGCTAGCCCAGCCACTGTCAGTAGGCCAAGAAGCATCATTGACAGTAGAGTTTACATCATCCTGTTGGAAGTTTTTGCACTCCTATGGGTATGCAAAAAGGACGAAAAGAAAATTAAGCATCGAAACCATCTAAAGCGACTATTAAAAGTGCTACTGTCGGTATTAGTAGCTATTGCTGAATTGTATTGATTGCAATGTAGCACCCCCACCCCCGTTGCACTCTCCAGACTTCTACCATTCAAAACAGAGGAGTTTGGCCAACTGAGTGGTTTTGCTGTTTTGATGCCCAGTCTTCCAAAAGACTTGGCTCAGACTCCCGGTCCTTATTGAACTATACAGCGAGAGCAGCAAACTCGAGCTCTACCATACTGAAGGAGAATTTGAAAATTACCCAGTCTGTCAGTTGGCTTGTTTTGTTGATTTTGATTAATTGTTGCTATCACATAGGTGATCAATAGGGGTCAAAACATGGGCCCTCTAACTTTTCCTATCCTAGGGCAGTTTTTCCGGATAAGAGAGTATGCAACAGGCAGGTTTGAGTGTGATGTAAAAGTAGTATCACTGCTAATTACGTTTCTCTGAGAGCAAGAGATAAAATAATAAGATTGTCTTTGAATTGGGCATTAATGAATAATGTATAACTTTTTTTCCAAATAGAAACTCCAACATCCAAACTAAAATAACAAAGATGCTGAGCTTCGTAGACTGGTCTGTCTTTTATTAGATTTCTTTATGGAGAAACTATTCAAGCCCAGATATCCTGAAGGTACACAGATGGAGTGGACTCCAAACTGGCATGAGAGCCTTTTGCAGTTCATCAGGACATTTTACAAAACATATTTCACTTTATTGAATCAACCCTGGTTCCGCCCCCTGGAAGGGGGTTGCCAACTTCTCAGCAAGGGCAGATCTAACAGCTCACATTCTCTGAACTAATGTTCAGCTTCATACAGCGGGTCTTATCTATTAAGTTACATATACTGATAAGCCATTTCTTTGTACAGATGTTTCTTTGTGTTTGAACCAATGTGGGTAGAGAGGATAATAAGGTAAGATAAACTTGTTTAATCCCTATAGGGAAATTGAAGTGTGTTGCAGCAGGCAGACAAAAAAACATTGCACGATGCAGACAGCAAAGCCAATATTACAAAGGATGTAAAAATGCAAATGCACGTCATACAAGTTATACCTATTTTACAGTAAAGGTAGGGATATCTGTCTGAGAACATGTATGGACAACAATAAGTCATAAACAAACAGTGATGAAAATAATCAATACAACATACTATCCATGATAGAGATAGTATAAAAAGGACTTCAGTTGTAGAGCGCTCACCACCATATCGGCTGTGGTAGGTTCAATCCCACCGTGAGGCTTCAGGAAAAGCGCATCCAGCCTTAATGCTCTACCCTCTGTAAATGTAAATGTGAGGCAATGATGTAAAGCACTTTGAATGGTTTGCATCAAAGCTCTGCATAAAAAATAAGTCAATTTACCATTTTGCTGTGAAGCAAAATGCCTCCATGCCTTCTATCTATGCACAAAATAGGACGAATGTATTTGAATGTAGTCTTTTCCAATCCTGATCCTCGTGTACTACCAGTACTGCAGAATAAATCAGCATTGTCATACCCAGGATTTGGTTGGCAAGTGCTGTGAATTATTACAGTCATTACATTCTAGCATAAAGACTAGAATAGCTAGTTACACTTGAAATTCAACCCTTGGTAACACTTTAAAAAGCAATGTTAATAAACTGAATAACAACACGGTAAACATAAAACAAGCACCAATATTAGTAACACTGCAAGCCAGTGAGCATCTTTTAAGGTATATAATTATCTATGTCGGTATATATTATTCCATAGACTACCATGAAAAAAGTGTGATGCAGGATGTGCGTGTCGGTGTTGGCATTAGATTAGCTTGCTCGCTTCGCTGATGGCATGTTTCTGTGTGCATCGTCCGAGTCAGGCTGTCTGGATATTTACATACAAATTAATAAGGTCCATTTTTACGTGTCATGATTAGTTCCCACGTTGTAGGGGTGGACACGGACCTAGTTAGATTCGGGGGGATTGAGGCCGCATGCCCTTCTTGACACCACGTGGTAGGCTCGAACCCGTGACACCTGGCTTGTCAATCCTGACACATGCATTCTACCACCAAGCTTCTACCAGCTCCCCAAAACATACAAATTATTTGTTATCATTTGCTAAACATACAAATCCCAGCAGAATAGTAGAGTTGGTTCTGCGAGGCAAGTAGATGATGTCACTTTTCCACAAAGTGGAACTGTAGTGGGTCTGAGAACCTCTCGGCCAGGGTCTGAGGTAGGCAACAACACCATTGGCTTCATTATTTGGGCGGTACTGCCATCTTCATCCCGTCATTCAGACCATCCATCCTGATGACTAGATCAGACAAACGTTTGCCCGTGGGGCGACATTAAATGTAGGTTCAGCCGCAGGTTAAAGAAGCAATGAAAGATCTTGAACCTAGCAAACACAGCCTTTGAGCACAGAGGGTTGTCAGTAAAGGATGTGAGAGGCTGTAGTTGTTGGACAGAATATTATTGGGCGATGAATGGCGAGACTAATTTAAGGTCCTCCGTGACAAAAGCCTTCCTTCTCGGTTTACAATAAGTATTTCAAGTTCCCATTCACTGTGGTTGGATACCGAGAAAATAGTAAGCAGCTGTCAATTGTTCTTGTTAAGAAAGAACAGGGTTTTTCTTTTTTTTTCATTATTGGCCTATGGTGTGCAAGCCCATCCCCTTAAACAACTCACAGAACATGTGCCAGCCAGTGTGTCACATGTCAATGTATCTCATAGGCATTGTTCCCGAGAATAAATCTCAGCAAACACTGAAGCATGCATGCCCACACACTTGTGAAACTGGTTGAACGCATTAGCATTGTCACAAGATCACATGAAAACATGGTCATAATGGAGGCATTATGAGTTTGATTTTGTGAATCCAAATCCAAAATCATGCTGGGATCCTGTGACTTTCTAAGCTGAGCTGTTTGGCCTGAGGACGGGCTTTGTACTTATCAAGGCTCTCACAATGGAATATCAGTCAGAACAGTGGGGAAATTTACAGACCGACGCTGCTCGGACACCGCTTTTACGCACATAGCATTCATCAACGATTGCTTATAATAATTTTAAAAAGTGCTAATGCTGTATCTCTATGAAGAATCAGGAGACTTCAAATTGGAATCCTAATCTTTTAAAGAGTCGTTGCAGATTTTTAGAGAAGCGGGGTAAAGAATGAGATTTTTGTTTTACTACCACAAGGAGTTTAAACAAGGTAGGTTGATCATTTGAGAGGAAAATGTGCAACTGTTCCGAAAAAGGATCTATGTGTTTGCATGTGTGCCCTCTAGATTACCGAGTATACTTATTATCTTTACTCTGAACAGTGTGGATATCTCTGAATTGCAGAGGCAATGTAATCTCTCACAGGGGCGAATCCCTTCCGCTTCCCACAACCACATACACACCACCTCAACAAACTAGTTTACCTCTCCACATAGTGATGTCGCTAAGCCACACCTCACCACAATAAACCTACTGTACATGAAATTGATGCGCGGGTTGACCCACAGCCCCCCAGCCCCTCTGTCAGCAAGTCACCATTGGCGACAAACTGGCCAATCAGTACACAGGATTAATGACATTGTTATTATTATTATTGTTGTTGTTGTTGTTGTTGTTGTTGTTATCATTATGACAGAAATAGATACAAGTCCATGAATATTGAGATGGTAGCCAGTGATTTACCTCTGCTCCCATCCATGCCCATCGTGTCAGGAAGGGCATCTGACATAACATTTGGCCAAATCAATTTGCAGATTAACAAAACCCTACTGGATTGGTCAAGGCCACCATAGGTACTGTGCCCTCCCACAGTGCCTACGGAAAATAAAATCTACTGCGGTGACCCCTGCAAAACAAGGAGAAAAGTGGAAAGATTATCATTATTATTGTTAATGTTATCATCATTATTATTATTCTTATCATCACTATTATTATTGTTATCATTATAATAGATAATAATAGATTCCCTTATCAGTCACACAAGGGGAAATTTGGATTTCTCTGCATTTAACTCATCCTACTGTGTAGGAGCAGTGAGCTACCAACATGGCCTCATTCCCTCATGCGCCATCTAAATCCATGTCCACCCCCTCAACATGGGGACTTATCGCCCAGTCGTGTCATGCAATCAAAGGAGTCATCATGACAGGTGAAAAAGGGACCTCTCATTGTTATCGTTATTGTTGTTATCTTCCTCAAAAGGAAGGAATGCCTGTCAGTGTCGTTCTGTGTGTCTGTCCTTAGATTCTCTTGAAAACAGCTCATCCAATCGACTTCACACTTGGTGGGCACATTGATGAAAACCCAAGAAAGTGCAGAGTTGAGTAGGAAGTTGTTTGGTTGAGCAGCTGACCAGAAAATGTAAGGACATGCATACATACATACGTACAGACAGATAGATATTTCCTTCCCCCCCGAGAAACAGTGCCACACTGCCATTTCAACTGACACTGTGGTCGGAGGGAAGATAACACCCGAATGGGTGCTCCACTGGTATTATTAATAGACATCAAGAAGCCTGTGGAATTCAGGGCCCCTGGGCTTTAGCTCAGGGAAACCCAGGCATTAAATCACTCTGTGTTGTAAAGCAACCCTCGCCGTATGAAATAGTCTCAGCTGATCTCGATCAGCAGTGTAGAGGTACATGCTAGACGCAAGCCCTGGGCTGCACAGCAGGATGTGTTTGGTGCTGAGGTGGGCTGCTGTGCTCAGCTCAGGAGGGATTTTCTCTCTGCAGAAGGACAGAGTGCAGGCCGACCACAAAATCGATAGATCACTGGAGGCTCTGTGATCTAAACAGATAGGTGCCTCACTTTTTCTTCCCCTCCCATAGATTATCTCGCAATCCCACCCACTCCTGTTTTTTATTTTTTTCCACTTGTGCCCCCATACCTACCCATCAGGTCGCCCTCAGTTTCAGTGGCTGTCCTCTTTGCATATTAGGAGACACAATGTCTCTCTGTTTCTCTCTCACTCTCTCTCACTCACACACACTCATATACAACCGATTCAAACTAGGGCACAACTGCCAACTTCTCTTTATCTATTCTTGCCTCTGCCCTCCTTGTCACTTTTCTTTCTTCCCTCCATCATTCTCTCACTTCTCTCCCCAAGTTCCCTTGTGTCATTGCTTACCTCTACCTTTTCTCTAATCCTGTTTCCTCCGTGTTTCTTTTGCTATAAGCTGCTACAAACTGTCTCCTGGTACTCAATCAGTCCCCTCCATGTCTCCTCATGCCTCACCCCAGCCCACCCATCCTTGCATCCCTCTCTCCTCCTCTAAAGGTAATGCTGAACCTGACTCACTCACCTCACCTTTCTGTCCCCACAGAATCAAGTGAGCATGAAGACAAGAGCACAGACGCCTCGGGGGACATGCCCTCACAGAGTGGCCCCGGGGAAGCTCCACCCATAGGGCCCAAGGACGAGGCACGTTCCCCCAAGATGGCAGCCCTCAAAGTGGAGGAGAATGATGAGCTAGGTCTGCTGCCGGATAACTGGGAGATGGCGTACACAGAAAAGGGAGAGGTCTACTTCATAGAGTAAGGGTCAAAGTGCCACCCTCGCATTCACATCTGTATCTGCATCATACATACACAAATGCAAGCAAATACACACAATTCAAACACAGACTGAAATGGAAATGGTTGTGAACTTATTGAGATTGAGGGCCCCTCTAAAATCCACTGGTTTGGAAAGAGAGGTAAAAAGTACAGTTTGATATGCATTTATAGAAACTTTTAGAACTACAAACCTTTTTCTGCACATGCTCTCACACACACACACACACACACACACACACTTTAACACCACAATGATAAGTTAGATTTCTTGGTCTGGTCTCACTAGTTGTATTAAGGCTGTTATATAAGCCCTGAGGTGCATTTCATCAGACCTTTAAGGTTTTAATACCACAGAAAAACTGCGGCAGTCTTCATTACATCTGAATAACAGCACGGCTGTTTTTTGGGCCTTGTGGTAGCAAGGTGATGAGAAGGGCTGCATATGCAGACAAATTGACATACCTTCTAATATCAGCCACCAAAATCAGTCTCTAAAGAGAATCTATCTGTAGTACTTCTGTTTTAATGATACCAGACAGTCATCAAGCTCCTTTGAATAAAGTCTTCAATAATATCATTCCAGACTGGGAAAGAGACCATGGCAACACAGCCTCAACATGGCTGCTAGCCAGACAGGCACACCTCATTTCTTCATGTGGGTTTGCCATAAAGGCAGGGTTTTAAATTCTCTGTAGATGACACGCCATTGGTCTCCTTCCTCTTTCCAAACAGTGAAACATCAACTTGCCCACATCCATTAAGTATATCAGGGAGCTAACACAGTTAGCCCCATGAATTTGTAACTTCAAGGTTTTTCTGGGGTTAAGTGATATGGAGCCAAGGCCGATAGAAGTTGCCAAAAAGATGCTTGCCTTTGATTGGGCCCCTCCAAGAGATTGTTCATTTACACGTGGTCCTTGAAAAGAGGGGATGCTCGGAGAGAGAGAGAGAGAGAGAGAGAGGTGCCAAGAAACTTAAGATGGAGAGGTATAGTAGAAAGAAGAACCTAGTTGTAAAAGTTGAAGTGATAGACAGTAATAGTAATTAGAAGGAACAGGAGTAAGGGAGAAAGAGAAAGAAGGACAAGCTTTATTCATTTGTAATTGGAGACACATGAAATGACTTTCGTTCTTTGCATCTAACCTATGCTATTGTATAGGATGAGTGAGCAGCTTGAATGTCTGGGGAAGAACTCCAGCTCTTTTTCCTACTGGCTTGCTCAGGGGCACAGGCAGGAGTATCAACCCTAGCATGCATGTCTTTATGATGGTGGGAGGAAACCAGAGCACCCAGAGGAAACCCACACATAGACAGGAAGAACATGCAAACTCCACACAGAAAAGACTTGGGTAGGATTCAAACCTAGGATCCTCTTCCTGTGAGGCTACAGTGCTAGCCACTATGCCACCCAAATGCATTATTGTTAGGCAGAACAATAAAAGTAAGATTGAGGATGCAGGAGGAATGAAGTAGAGGGGAAAAAACTCCAGACAGAGCTAGAGCTAGAAGAGAGAGGAGGGTCAGAATAGAGGGAGGAAGGGAAGAGAGGTTTCCCCATAGTGGTTTTGATCTATCTTGAGGATTTTACTGTTCTGTTTTTGTTTTATTCTTCCAAATGTCTTACCTCATTTGACCACAGACACTCTTCTCAGCATATTCTGCTTCTTAATGGTGCTTGCCTGTTCAAACTGATGTTATCTTTGTTAACATAGTGGCTTCCATCCTAGGAGCTCTGTGTCGCATCACTTGGGTCATTAACATGGACCTTTCTTTGTGACGCAGGTCTGGTCCATTACAGGACCATTACTGTGTCTGCTTTCAAAATGTCTGTTTTGATTAACAGAGGCCCCTGTAAACCCTGCACTGCGGAAACATCACAGCAAGTAGGTCCTGGGTTTGAGTCCCATCCCAGATCCTTTCTGTGTAGTTCTCCCCGTGTCTGTGTGGGTTTTCCTCCCACCATCAAAAAGACATGCAGGGACTGCAGATGTGAATTAGCTTGAAGCTATAATCTGGTGTGGCACATCAAATGGTGAGATTAATGTTAAAGAAACAGGAGGTATGTGCTGATTTGTCGGTGGCTCAAACCCTGGATAAAGTATTTGCTTTCCTAAATCCGCTCCACTTCCCCCACTTTTAAATGAATGTAAACCATCTCCAGTTAATGTCTTCATCTTTGCAAGATTATTTTCCAATGATTCATTTGATCATTATGGTTTAATTTCCTTCCATGTTGTGTTTTGAGCTGAGACGTGGCTCGGTGCAGATTGCCCTTCGTATTCCCAATTGTCCTCAGTTCATTAATCCCGGTTGCAGGAAAGCCTGCTGTTGTTAATAAGACCAGTCTTTAATTTGTTCTGTCCAGCGTCCTTTTGTGTCTTCTCAATACTCGTGTTTAAGATTCTAATCCTGCTTCTTTTTTTCTGTGGTGTCATTTACTGCCCTTCAGAATTAGTGTTGCTGAATTAGGCAGTTTGCCGTCCACTTTGATAACTGGGCAAACCACTTTTGGCCCTCGGAGGATTTGAAACGTATGTTTCAATAGCTGGAGCAGCCATTCAGATGGATCCTTTGCCTGTGATCGAACATATAACCAACCCCAAGTATCAATCCAGCCTAGGCCTCTGACTTCCTGGCTGTCTCACTTCCGTGTGACAGATCATGAGGTCATCATCTTGACCTGGCACTCCAGCTAGGCTCCCAAACACAACCAGGGCTCCTCCACAAATAGCAAATAAGTCATTAGCTCTGACTCCTCCTACCCACCTGGATATAGTCAATCCTTATTTATACTATATCCTTGTATATATCTCACTGTGGGATGTCAGGTAGAGAATCTGGCCTTAATCTCCCGTGCTCAATACATGTGAGGCATGTGATGTAAAGTGCTCTGAGTGGGTGCTAGACAAGAAAAGTGCTATAAAATGAGTCCACTTACCATTTATTTATATCCGCAGATTGTTGTGTTGTTATTCTACAGAAAATACACTGTGAGAGCCATGAAACCAGAGTCAAATTCCATGTGTGTATAAATCTACATGGTCATCAAACTGATTCTGGTCTTATGACTAAGAGCTGTGACAGTCCTGTAACTTGGATTAGTAACCGGATCACCAGAAGGGGACATTGTCCATCAGTGTTTTTTATTCAACTTAAATTTAACAAATGCATATCAGACAATCCACAAAACTACACCATAATTCACAAATATTTCACCACCTCCAAATATACACTTGCCTGTTTTCTTGTTTTGTAAATGTACAGTGATTGTTCTAGCGTTTAATCTATTTTGATGGCTCATTTATCAAAACCCCTTCTGTTTTCCTTTTTACAAATCTCATAATATTTTCTCTGGCATTTTAATCTCTTTCTCTTTTATTGTTCTTTTGTATTCGAAGGCACCTTGTGCATTTTCCTTGAAGCGCGATAAAAACAAATCTGATTTGGTTCGACTTAGTCTTGAAGGGGAGGCCCCTTGTGCCCCCGCTGCACCAAGGTAAGATGAGGAGGTGTGTCACGCGTCAACTCTCCCTGCATCTGATCTGGCTCCAGCGCCCTCCTCTCTCTCTCTCTCTCTCTCTCTCTCTCTGTCTCTGTCTCTGTCTCTCTGTCTCTGTCTCTCTCTCCCTCTCTCCCTTTCTTTATCTGCTCTTGGATCTGCCAAGCCCACAGCTGTTCTCTTCCCTCACTCCCTCAGGGATTCCCCCCCCCACACTCTTCAACTCCGCCAGCCCTCCTCGGCCTCAACCTCACCCCCATTAATGAGAGCGAGTGAGCAAATTAAAAGTATCGATCCCCTTTTTTGTGCCATTTTGTTAACCTAAAGCTTTTTCTTCACTCTCTCATCACCTATTAGAGGTGGGCACGCCGGCGAGTCTCTTCTTCTTTTCTCTCACTAAAAAGATTCGTTGGCTGAATCAAAACCCTTCTCTCCCTCCCTCTCTCTATCTCTCTCTCACACACTCTGTCTCTCTCTCATCTTTTCACAGCCACAACACCAAGACAACATCATGGCTGGACCCGAGGCTCGCCAAGAAGGCAAAGCCCCCTGAGGAATGCAAAGAGGACGGTGAGTGCCGTGTCTCTTTTCAGTCTCTTCTCCGTATTGCTTGTTTTCTCGTCACACCGGTCGTTTTGCGATGTTTAAACCTTGATTGGATACGCTAAGATTCACTGATACGCTCCTTCTCACGAGACTCTCCTTACCGTGGCCCTGACAGTAGTGGATAACTTTAAATGAGAAACATAATGCATTTACTTGCGTCGACTTTTTGTGCACAGCAGTGTTGACAGATGTAAGGACACTGCGACAGTGTGATACAT
>OMLC01056079.1:0-23232 GCA_900302585.1 Regalecus glesne
GGAAAGGAAATGAGGGAGGAAAAGAAAGAAAGGAGAGAGGAAAGGGAGAAAGAAAAAAGCAGACATAAGACAGACAGACAGACACGTTATGGAGAGCTGTGCAGGGGGCTGATGAAAGAGCAGAATTCTTTGAAGGAGTGTCCTACCTTTGGAGGTGTCTGTACTCTGCCTTCACCTTCTGAAAGATACACCAATGAAACCAGTCATTATATCCTAGTAAAACAAGTCATTACACCCCATTCAAATCAGACACTCCACCCTATTAAAACTAGCCTTGACACCCCATTAAAACCAGTCATTACAAGGCTGAGTGCAATGCAACATAATGCAGCATCGTGTCACGGTGGTTAGCATTGCTGCCTCACAGCAAAAGGTCCTGGGTTCGAATCCCTCCTGTGTGGACCCATGTTTGCATTGGGTGCTCTGGTTTCTTCCAACTATCAAAAAGACATGCATTATAGGGTTAATAATCTTGCCCGAATCCCTGAGCAAGGCAATCGGAAAAAGAACTGGAGTTGGTCCATGTGTTCTGCAGCTGCTCACTGCTCCCATACAATAGGATGTTAACCCATCCTATTGTATGCGGAGAACAAATGCTTTAGCATTATGTTCAGTGACACATAAATAAAGATTATTTTCTTTTCTTTATACTTTCATGGTGAGATGCATTTGCTATTTTTACATTGCTAATGTCGCCCAATGGAGAAGGAGTTTGGTGGAAAGATAAAATCTAGGATTTATCATTAGGAATCATGAGCTCCATCCGAAGGGATTCACTTGGCATTGAACACGAAGTCGTTTATTATGCTCGACTCCAATTCTTTAGATACTTTCAATCATTACTTTGTTAGCATTTAAAAGCCTCTCCAGCCTCACTGCTGCCGTAAGTTTTGTATTGGCACATGGACAACTCTAGCTAACCATTGATCCTGTATTCAGTGGAGTGGATGATAAAGTATAATTCACACAGGTCAATGAGTGCTCTGCTCCTAAAAGTTCAGAAAGTCCCGATGGAAGGACGAAAACCACAGCTCTATATCATGATGTGTTATATCCAAGAACATGCAGAAGAAGAAGACTGTGTTAGGGATTAACCTTGGGGCAGAGGAGAACAAAGGAAGTCGGGGTCATCTGTCTCTTCTCCCTCCGATTGGATGGGTCTCTGGATAGCAGACAGAGATATATACATTAAGAAATGGAAAGTGGACTATTCTCTTCCCTCAAAGATGACAGTACTGTCAACACGACCTAAGCCACATCACAGTATAACAGACATAATTGACAAAAGAGCATGATACGCCAAGTGCAGATAGAAAGAGGGCATAATGGTAGAAAATATTGTTTCCTTGTTTACTTTGACATCAGTAATAATGATGACTAAGTAAAGACACAGTAGAAATTAACTGAAGCTAATAGTATTAAACTAGAGAAGTCCAGTCAGTGGAGCGCAGGACTTAGACAGTTGTACATATTCCTCCTTCTCAGACTTGGCGACAAACCACCCTTTTTTCCACCTACTGAGAAAAGGGGGAATATAAGCACACACTGACAGCAAAACCAGGGATTTTCCTGCCATTAAAAGACTTTCACAAATTCTATCATTACCATGAACTTTTGAAAATATAACACCATCAACGAGACCTGAGTTAAGGCTCCAAGCAGAGGTTAAAGGAGAATCGTGAATTATTTCATATAAATTTACATACATTTCATAAAATGATCACAACATATTCAAACGTGTTGATTTGGGTCCATTCGACTCCAAAAACAGGTTTCTAAGCCACTTATTATGGGGTCTTGAAGAAAAATCTTTGACTCATTCACCATTACAAACAATTACCGTCAGTACTCTGAATGTTAGGAAAAAATATTTGAACAACCAAAAACACAGCAAACATATTACGGTTTTCATCTTCTTCTACCAATGTTTCTATCACTAGCTCCTAGTGATATCATAGGTGGTTGACCTCCAACTGTCTTATTAAAGCCTGGCAAAAACGTGACGTTACGTAAAATCCAGTAATCAAAGTGATTGGCTGCCCTGATGATTAACTATCATTCATAAACTACAGTAAGAAAATACAGCTCAGCCATAGGGAATAGTTTATTGTAACTACAGAGATGATTTCCAGCGGTGACTACTTAATGCTACTCTTGATATTGCCTTCTCTATGACGGGTTGCTAATATTACAGACTATGACACTTCCATCTTGCTGTGAGGTGAATAAAGCTGCTTATTTTTGGCTCATCCAGTGTTCCTCCAGTTCTTCTGTGCTGAGATCAGCAGTGAATGATTTGCTGGCTTGCAAAATATGCTCAACTTCTTGTTTACTTCAGAGACCCATCCCTGAATACGTAATGTTTTGGTTTTGACACTACTGCTGTCCGATTTGACTCAACCATAGATGTAAGTTGTAGGTGGGCATAGCTTACTCAGAACGGGGAGTGATGAAAAGCAGCATCGGCTAAGCAAGCTAGAGAATGACTGAAGAGAAAGAGAGGGGATAGTGAAAACAAAATTTTGTTGAAAGTGTGTAATCACTGCGACAATAAGAGGCTCTTTATCATTCAGTCATAACTGCAAAAAAGTTTATATGTTAATAGGTCCAGTAGCATATGTAATTAGTTGCGGACATATATGCGCACACCAAACACATAGTCCAGGCTACCACCTGGCCAAAAGAAAAGATTCGTTTTCACTGGAAAGTGCCACTAATCAGTTTACAGGTCTTGTTTAGAGATGTACCTTGTATTTCAGTGGCAGGGCATAGATGAGCTCTGTGGCTGGACAGCTTTCCTGTTTGTCAAGAGTCTGGTAAACAGGCTCTTCCTTCTCTTTATCTTCCAATCCCTCTTCTAGCTCTTCTTGATCTTCTTCCTCATCATCCGACTCCACTTCAGAATGTCCAACAGTGGGTTCACCAGGGTAATGAGACAAACATTTGGACCACCTGTCTCTGAGGAGAAATACACAAAGAGACTGAGATCTTTTGGAGTGCAGGGGGGACTCCTAAAGACATTTTACAACACGGTAGCAGCACCAGCCATCTTCTATGGAGTGGTCTGCTTGGGGAACAGGATCTCAGTTGCAGATAGGAAGAGACTTGATAAACTGGTCAAGAGAGCTAGCTTGATGCCCCCTCAACACTGTGGAGGTGGTTCGGGCATCTAGTAAGGATACCACCTGGTCAACTCCCTTGTGAGGTGTTCCAGGCATGTCCAGCTGGGAGGGGGCCACAGGGCAGACTGAGGACCAGGATTATATCTACACACTGGCGTAGGAACACTTCAGGATCCCCCACTCAGAGCTGATTAATGTGGCCAGTAAAAGGGAAGATTGGGGTCCCCTGCTGGAACTGCTACCTGCGTGACCCAACTTTAAATTAGTGATTTCCAATGGATGTTTGGATGTATTCATGCATGTATGCATGCATGCTTGTATGCATTTATATATCTATGCGGGCATGTATGAATGTATGGATGACTGAATGGATAGATGAATCATCTTTGTTGACAAATTTCTAGGGTTGGACCCAACTATGAACACCGGGAATGATTAACTGGCGTCTTTACCTGTGTAGTGTGACACAATCAAAGAAGAGTGATTTGGCCTCTTGGATGCCCAATGACACCCCAACGAAACATGCAGTATATCAGAAATTTTGGCATTTTCCTGCTTAGTCTGACAACTTCTAAAATATGTACAATGACATTGACAAATAAGATAACAGGGTTCTTTCTGGTGCATATATGTAAACTGTAAACACAGAAAAGAGAGAGAGGGATGCTGCCGTTGCTGGTGTCAGGTGGAATAATGAAACCAAATAATGGTTTATTAAGCAGTGGCACCAATACTCCTGCCCTTCTTACATTTCCTGTAGGGTGGATCATGATAGTCAAAAAGATAGGCTAAATGTTGGAAAGACATAGATGAGGCACTTCAGCAACCAGATGAGTAACTGGTTAAGCCATGACTATGTAAAACAGCTATTTATAAGAAAATCTGTAACTGGTAAACATTCATCTAAATTATTTCAATAGATCAGAAGATTTTTGAGGAGGGCAATACTGATTCATATGTCAACGGGAGCATCCCAGTAAAACCAGAGGATAAATAAATGGTGTAATCATCCCTTCATACAAAATCTAGTAACAAGACTGTAAAATAATGCTTATTTACCGTGTGTAAAAGGCTGTGCTGTCATCTGGCTCAAATGTGATGGACTGGGAGTGCTCACTCTCAAACAGAGACCTGGGTCGAACAGGAGGGATAGCAAATGTCCTCCCAGTCAGCGAAGATGACAAGATGGCTGCTGCTAAGGCTGATCTGTAGGGCGGGATGAGGGAAATAGACAGATATTTACAGCCTAGCAACTAAGAATAACACCATTCAAAACACTATTCCAATTTAACTAAGTCTCCGAGATTTGATTTTTTTCTTCAGCATGATATTCAATCACATTTGGTTCTCAATGTCTGTGTTCTTCATTAGAACCCGAGTCTGTGGACAAATTCGGATATTTATAAATTAACTATAGTCATAAATACACAACCAATATGAGGTATCAGAGAACATTTTTGGGAGAGTTGTTCCTTATCCGATATGAGGGTCTAAAGACGGGATGTTGTGTTACTGTAAAACCCACTGAGGCACGTTTGTAATCTGTGATAATGTGCTGAAAATAAAATTTGACTTGAGTTAGACATCTGTGTTAGAGCACAAGGGTGGTGCACTTAGGTTCATAGTTTGAACTGCAGTGTTGCCTTGAGCTTAGCTGCAGAGAGCACAGTTGTTGGTGTTACTGGGTGAGGAATCAGTTGAGGTAATGTGTTCAACCATTTAAAATAGTGGATCCTACTGTTGATGTCTATACAGTTATGGCTGGATCTAGGGGAAATAGCATAGGTCCTCCACGGAAATCTGCAGCTGGAGGGTAGAAAGAAGTGGTGTTAGGAGACATGTGTTAGGAGTCTGTATTCTCCCCAATCACTATGGGGTGGAAAAATGGTTAGACTTTAGGAGAAAAAGGAAATGGACATGTTCAATTGAATTGAAAAGGGATACAAAAAAGCGGGGGGGGTGATCTATTGTAAATTTTGAGCAAAGTGCCTTTACAGGAGCTAATCATTCTCAGGGAATGTAAAATGCTTACCTAGAACACAATCTCTTTTTAATCCAGAAATTGATCAATACCAGAAACAAATCAGTTGCTCCTCTGTCCAAAGTTCATCTTCACACATCTTTTTTTAGTTATTTTGCTGACAAACAACCAAGAGCAAAAATAACCTGGCCTGATCCAACATCTACAAAAAGTAATTTTATGATTCTGTGGGTTCCATTGATCCAGAGTGATTTCAATAAAACAGCCTTCATATACTGACATAAGTAAACAAGACAGTGTTCATGTACGGAGCAATTTCAAACAAAGAAAGCAGTGTTCCTCTTAGGAGAGATATTATAGTGTTTTTCAAGAACATTGAAAACACTAAGAAAGGCGTCAATGGGATCTAGCCAGCCTCAACAACATTTTTACACTTTTGAACTAATTCATGAACTAGAGAGCTTCTCCGTCCGAACACAATGTGCAAAATATTGATGTTGATTTGTCAGAAACTTATGTTAGTTACATATGTCGTTTTGATACTGAGATGGACCAACCAGGAGCCAGAGCATTACTCCAGCCCAAATCACTGCTCCGGTGTAAACCCAGAGAAGTGGTAGATGATGGCTATGTTGAATGCTGTGTGAGGCTGAGCAGCCAGATACCTGGGTCTCTCTGGTGAGGGGTTTGGACTACGAGGAGGGGGGGTGCGTGGAACGGCAGGCTTGGGGGCAATGGATGCAGCAGGGATGAAGCCATGAGCTATATGCTTCTAAACAGACCAAAGAGGAACGGTAGGGAGAAAGTTATCAATATAACAACATACTTACAGAATCTCACAGTGACAAGGATCCATCATTAGCTCTGGAGGTACTTCAAGTGAATTTGATAAATGTGAGAAAATAACTGGACCCAAATGTTGTTTTTAGAATGACAGACACAACACTAAAGTGACTTGTCCCTGAATGTGTAGCCCATTGGAGCATTTTGATGGATGATAATAACCACAGAGAACCTGTATGACAGACCACTTTGTCAAGAAACATAACGACACCAGATAAGGCCGACAGATGACATTCACCTGTACAACTGGCCTGTTAAGCTGCTGCTGTGCGTCAGTACAGCTCTGTCCTTGTTCTCTTTGCGGTTTTATCAGAATGGTGCTGTGCCAATTGGTGTGCCAGTTTAAGCTGGGCAATAATTCAACACAATATTGATATTGTTGGAGTTGCGTAAAAAAGAGAAGGAGATATACATGCGTGTTGAAGAGCTAGGGAAACTTTCCCTTTATTCATTCGCAACGATCACACCATGCATGCAAATATGTACAAGATCGCCGTGAATTCAGGTTGATTAAAACTAAAAATCTACATTTTTACATGTTACGATTAGTCCCCACGTTGTGAGGGTAGACACGGATTTAAATTGAACGATTAAGGAAGGCCATGCCCTTCCTGATACCCCACGGTGGGATCAAACGCTCTCTACCGCTGAGCTACCGCGGCTCCTGGTTAGTTTCAGACTAATTCAAAGAACTTTCCTTTGATTTGTTGGTACGAAGACAAACTCACAAATTCTTCGTCCCTCCTCCTGGAGCCGAACTTCGGTAGAAAGTTGAAGGACATTTGTGTGATAGTGTCCAGGGTACAGGTAAGAAAAACGTCCCTTTTCCCCGGGATCCCGCAGTTACTGAATAACTCTTTATACGAACTAAGCTAAAGCTAACCGTCTTCTCCTGCAGCCGGCTCGTATCCAGACGCCCCTTCACTTAAAGAGACGTCACAACAACAGTGTTGTTGATTGGTTTAGAGCAGAGAAACCAGCTAATCACAGTCTTGTATTAATCCCCTTAGCAACGGCACACGTTTGACATGGAGTTACTTTGGTAACGTTCTGACATACTGAACCTGAGAGCTGAGGTTGACATATAGAGGAAAATCGAAACGCACTTGTTTTTGTCTACATTACCTGGTGCGACCATTTTTGACTATGTCGACTACCTCAATTATTGAGCTTGAAAATATGTTTTCTCAGTAACGTTCTATTTCTTTACGATCTCAAAAATGGTAGATGGTCTGGAGGCGTTCGGCCTTACGTGGGCAGTAGTGGGAGTGTTTTGCTTAGTGGGACACTGAATATATCGCCTGTTTGAGTGACAAAACGTTCCTGAATAAACTTCGTATCCAGTTGAACTGATTCACCTTTTTTTGTGACACTCAGCAGTTTTACCCTTTAGAGGGCGCTGTTGGTTTATTAACTGACCAAGAGCCCATCTTTTACCCTGCCCCCCCCTTCATACACGGGTCAGATTAGTGTCACTGACATGGCGAGTGGTTTAGTAACGAGAGGACATGTTGATGAAAGCAAAATTATCTGCTTGATGTTTTTGAATGAGTAATATTTTGAATTTGTTATGATTTCATGAAAATAAAGGTTTATCAAAGGTGAAAACTCTCAATCTCTCACTCTGTCCTCCCCCTGCCCCCCCCTCTTTCTCTCTGTCTCTTTTGGCGAGGAGTGAGGACGTGGTTCCCATGCTGACTGGGCTACTGGCAACTCGTCTCAAGGTGGAGTTTGGAGTTTTAAAGACTGACAAAAAGGCATTGTTGACACGGGGTGGACAATATGTGCAGTGTTCAGCCATGGAGAATTCTATCTGTTTGGATAACTGAGATTTTGGGGCCTTCTTTTCTTTGTTATTCTACTGACTTTGCTTTGATGAAAATTTTTCCAACAGAAAAACTTGTGAGAACTTTTGATGACTTGAAGTTAGTTAAAAAAGTCAGATCTCTCTCATGGTGGACATCACCCTTGGGTGCTGGCCTGTAGACTGCCTGTAGACCACAGAGACTGCTTTGGCATGCGGTGTGTAGACAGCTAAATTCATCCTGCAGACAACTGGTCATCTGGGACACAGTAAGCAACCATTTCTACTGAACATGAAGGAGGCAGATCTGATGAGCCTGTTGACTTTCTCTGCCTCAGTCCTGGACGCATGGACGAGGGTCTGAAGGCCTCCAGGGAGCTTGCTGCTACAGCTGGTCAGTGACTGTTTAAGGAGTCACTTTTTTGAGTTTCACATAGGCTCAGAACCTGCCCTCGGCCAGTATTAAGAGCTTCCATGAATATGGTTTGTAATGGGAAGCTGGGACATCTGCGGACACCTGCTGGGACCCTGCAACAATGCACCAACTTCAGAACAGGGCTATTGAATCATATTCATGAGCAGGTGTGTGCATCACTTCCAGGGCACCGGAAGACATCCATGATGAAGAACCATGAGCTATCTGGCCAGTGGGAGGGAGATGTGGAATACAGTTCTCTTGTGGACTGTCTCTTCTAATGAGAAGGAATGGTAAAGAGTGGAGGGCTGACTCCTTTCTTTCACGACCCCACAGCTGGAAACATTTGAGGACCTGGGTAAAGGACAATTTACATCCTGTGTGTGAAGGTGAGGCACCTTCAGTCTCTGCAGGCCATGAAAGCGTTGAGGTGGACTGGGAGTTGTTATTTTTTGGCCCAGACTTTTCCCCAAAAGGCTGCTGGTGGTCCCTCTGCAAGTGACCTGCTGAAAAGCATTCAGCTACCTTCCAGTAGAGGCTGGACATGGAGCGATAGCTACTATCAGACACAGAGCCCACCCGGATCCTGACTGTAGAGAGATGACATGTCTTTTTTTGTCCACTGTCTGAAGCTCTAGCACATTTATTTGTCTAGTGTCCTGGGTTGATGGGTGTGTTTGAGTTATTAAAAGGTTGGTTTTGAGCTTTAGGGAAGGTTTTTTTGTTTCAGTTGTTGTCTGTGATCCAAAATGTCCAGACAGGAAGAAAGGGACACACATTGTTATACTTTATATCAGCTACTGCCAAATTAAGGCAGTAGCTGATACAGACCGTGGTAAACAGTCTGGAGGTGTTCAGCCTTAAGTGGGCAGTAGGGGGAGTGTTGCGCTTAGTGAGAGAAGATGGAAACCTGGTCTTCTCCCTGAGGCTGGTGTGCTGCGGGAAAGTCCTGATCTGTTGGCTTTTCTAATAATACATGTTATCCCTTGGTGTACTGCAGCTGATGTCCCTTTGTCTGTACACCAGTGGTACTACTTAATAAAAGCCTTTGTGAAAATTAAAATATCTCAGGTAGTGGGTCAATCAGTCTCATGAATTCTAAGAAAAATAACATTTAAAAAAAGCCTCCTAATGAGTTCTAATGTATCCAACAGTCAATTTATCTTTCTCACACACACTAACGGTAACACCGAGACATCCCTGCTGACTGGGAGCAGGGGAGAGAAGGCTAGAAGCAATGTTCAGCCCACGTTCAATTTAAAGACTTTCATACCAACCATAATGTTTTAATGAGCAACTCGGATTAATCAGACCCTGCAGATGTCATCTTATCATCAATGATCTATCTCTTCCAATAATACTTACAGTGTCCAGTGAGGACACAGACTTGATTTGATTATAAAAAGACTGTTCCAGACCTGAATATGGTGTGTTACTCCCTGGATTAGCAGATCATGTGAGCTCAGTCTGGAGGCTGAAAAGAACAGCAGCCTTGATTTTGTGCCGGATGACTGACCGTCGATGTGGAGATCCAACCATTCCAGTACCACACTTCTCTAAGGTGAACCGTATTTTCACAACAGTGATTGTTATTTAAATTCCCATTCTCCTGAGTGGAGAGTCGGTCCCTGTACCTCCTGCTTAGTGTCTTTTTATACCCACCGAGTCACACAGGAAATGTGACCCCTGACCCTGGCAGCATCAATGCTTTGCTTACTCACTGGGTTTTAGACTATAGAACCACAAATTCACAGGACAAGTAACTTACCCCCCACTTTTATTAAAAGTTAAGTTTATACAGTCAACAAAAAACACAATCACAATTCCTACTGTCAAAGCACCGACACTAAGCACATGGACAGATCTACAGATGGCTAGAGACCACGTCAGAGCCTCAACAGATGAACCAGCATGTGCTATCACATACATATAGAGGACTATATGACAACAGAAGACCCCTTTGGACAGAGATCAGGAGTTCTTATCTAATGCAGCTAAATGATTCAAACACATTAATTCAAATATTTGTGATATTTAGGTGTTTTTTTTTTCCTTCATGTTAGAGTACAGACACCAGATGGAGTAGACACATTCTTGTCTGCTCTGAAAACTCCAGAAAGAGCAAGTGTTAAACATCCCCATTGTTGCTCTTCTTTTACATAGAAGCATAAGAAAAAAAAATGTTTGGCCCACTTGCTGAAGACTAAAGAACGATTCCTCTTATCTGTGGTGAAAAACATCTCTAAGCACTTCTCAAGATTTACTGCTGATGTACGTTACATATCAAGCAAGGTTCACTATCTTTACCAACACCAACATTCAACATTAATAGTTATAAGGCCTAAAATGAAATATTTCAATGTTTTTTTGTTTTCATCACATAAATAATTTGATTATCAAATGTTTATAAGAATCTACTTCGTAGATAAAGTGATAGTCTAACACTGTACAGTGTCAGCAATATAAAGACTGTGAGGACATTTGACACATGTAACAAAGAGCAGGAGACAAATGAGTGCGGGCTTTGAACCAACTCACTGGTCACTGACTGTCCACCCACAAGTTTCCCTTCTGGAGACAACACTTCCTTTTCTAAGGTCAAGATTCACATTTACAACACATGTCCAAGGTTCTACAGGGTAGTGGCACTCACCAGGAAGGTAAAGGTGAAACGTGGAGTCAGGGCTTATCAGATAGAGCCCCTTTGGGATGTGACCCAGTTCTTTTGTTTGTCTTCCAAGACTCTCTGGAAGCAAACAAGCCTATATACAAATATTGTCATCCCCTTCCATATAAATACATATGCACTGTATATATCTGAAGCAGCTTACAGTGTATGGCGTTTACCTGCTCTCACCACAAAACAATAAATCGAGTGTTGTCCTTCACCTGTTCTATGCCAACAGCATAGTTCTCACACACACATACATACATACATACAAATGTGTTCATGATAACATAAAACCTCTGACATGTTTAGCATAGAGAGGCGGCACACATGGATGATGAGCTGGATCAAGTGGACCCTGCAGTCCCACCCTAACCATTGTTAAGAGGTTAGCTCTGAAACCAGGGGGTGAGCTCTTAAACCACAAGATAACCAACCTCATGGAGGAAAACAGGAACCACAATGGGGCAGTCAGACATCCTCATGTTATTTCATCTGTTTCCATCAACACTTAAGAATCTTTAATGCCTAAGCATAACGATGCCATGGTTGACCTGCTCGCACGTCTACTGGTGGAATGGTCATCAGCATGACTTATTTTGAACATGTGTATTGCACTTCACTGAGACTGGTTACGGTTTGGTTTTCCATGACATTTGGCAAGGCTCAGCTCAGCTGTTGACTGAACTGTGCTGATAAAGGGCTAACAATGGAAAACCAAAGGGTACCAGTACTGTACCGTAGGCCTATTGGGTAAAGTATATTTATAGCACGGCACTTTTAAGAGGAAGACGCGCTCTACCTAGATCAGTAGAGACTACTGTCATTGTTGTAGGGGCTGGAGATGGGGAAGGTGGGGCAGGGTTTATTCCAGGGCAGTGTCCCTGCACGGTCAGCTGTGGGGAGGCTGAGGGTGCTGGCACTCTTCAGACGGTTCTTCAGACCCCAGCTGAGGAAAGATGGCTTCTTGGTCACTTTTCTGGACTTAGAGCTCTTGTTGCTGTCATCATCATAGGCCAGGCAAATCATGGAGTAAGTCTTGGGTAAGTTCCCACAGAAAGTGGCACTCTTGGTAGGCTGGAAACACAACAGAGGATAATTGGTAAATAAATGGTAAATGGACTTATTTTTATAGTGGTGTTAAAAAGGAAATGAAAAAGTATTGATACAGAAAAACATCTATTCTGTCTCGTGTGATATTAAAATGCCTGACAGCAGGAGGCTCAGAGCAGCTACATCTGAAGGTCATACGGACAGAAGCTCTCCGTCGTCACTGGGCCAGTACAGATCAAGGTCCTACCATGGAGGTGTTGCTGTCCATCATGCTGACCACAGAGATGTCGATCCCATTCTCATCCACATCCTTCAGAAGCCGCATAACCTCTGTGATACCCATCCACTTACAGTCAGTGTCACCCACAGCAACAATGTAGTCACCTTCTTTCAGGCCGTTGGCCTGGAGCCACAGATGGAGAAAGACACAACAGTAGATTGTTATGAGGATGAAGCTCTATCTGAGCCAAACACACACAGGATCAGATCAGTTCTATGTGTGCTGATTTGTGTATGTTAATTTCCTGTATCTGTTTTTGTGTGTTAATGTTCTGAATATATGTTCTGATTTGTTTGCTTGTGGCCGTCTCAGACTTAAGTGCTGTGGCTCATGAAGCTGAGTTTCTCTGGTACCAAAGCATTCAGTGAGACTCAAACTCCTGCTGAGCACTATTACAGGTTCTAACAGTCACACATGAACTAAACACTCATTAAAGATCTAGGCCAATGAGAGGAATTGTCCCAGTCCCAAACATCCTGATTTGATTGGACAATCAGTGAACTGTCATCATCAGGCTATCAGTCAGTCTGCTTTCAAATAGATGCCTGGCAACATCATGCTAGTTATCAAGCCAGTTAGGTATCAATAAAGAATTGTTTTTAACTCCCCACTCTAACACAGTCCATTCATCATTCTTGTTATTTGAACTAACCGCTGCCGGGCAGAACTGGTCCAGGGACACCACTTGGACTGGCGGGTCTCCTTTCACATTGAAGCCAAGGTCTCCATCCTCTGGAACCAGGTGTACGGTCTGTGGGGCCGTCCAGCGCTGCTTGGCCGAGAACACTGATAGAGGGCCCTGTATGTATGTTTGCATTTATGGGAGGGGGGGGACTGATATGAAGCATTTCAGGACTTTTGGATTACACAGAAATAAAGTTACACTGGCTTAGCAATTGAGGTTCCTGCCCAGAGACAAGAGAACGTCTTCTGACTCTGGAGTAAAACACTTTGTGAGGATCATGGTATGTGTTTGTGTGGTAGGTCTGGTATGAAACCAATACACACTGGTGGGAACAAAGACGAACACAACATACAAACTACAGGCTGTACCCAGGAGCACCATGAATACAGACAAGAAGAGAGTTTAAGTGCAGTGCTGTCAGATTGGAGCCACACATCTTACAATGTGCAGGAACTCAAGAAAAACAGATTTTAATATCAACCACTGTAGTTTTGGCTGTAAATATGTTCAAGTCATCTTCTTAAGGGAACATGTGCAGCTTTGTACATTAATGTCACATTTCCATGCGTTGCACCAGATTGTGGCTTTAAGCTAATTCACATCTGCAGTTCCTGGATGTCTATTTGATGGTGGGAGGACACGGGGGCAGCCAGAGGAAACCCATAGAGACACAGGAAGAATATTTCAACCCAGACCTTCTTACTGTGAGGCAACATTACTAACTCCTGAGCCACCATGCCACACAAATGACAATATGATTGTCACAGGATCAGAGTTGTGAGGTTGCCACAGCAGAGCTGACCTGTATCAGCAGCATTTAAATCCTGCTTAAACCACGTTTGTCTCTGAGTAGCAGTGGGGAGCAGAAGGCAGGTCATGTCCCCTTCTCCCAGGTTAGTGTTAGTTTAGCCTTCTGATCCACTGAATTTTCCAGAAGCTTTAGAGAACAGCATCCTCATCAGCAATAGGAGAGATGAAGCTCACTAAAGCTTCTAGGAGGATTCAGCTTAAATTGGATAACGAGGAATAATGAGGAATAACACAAATGCTCTGGGTGGCAAAATTCACTGACTTTTAACTGAGAAGTCACTTGGAAAACTCAAATATAGAGCAACTTCATGCTATTCCCTGAATAAGGCCAACATTTTATCATGTAAGTGGAAGAGTATTAGTAGCCCACGTACCAGTCGTTGGAAAATGTCAGTGACTTTCACCTTTGTGGATGTAGGTACCTCCAGCTCTGCCTTATGCTCTGTTTTAGCTGGAGCCAGACAGAATGAGAGACAGACACAGAGAAACAGAGACAGGGAGAGAGACAAAGAGATGTCATCTTTCTGTTTTTATTGCCACAAGCACACAGGATGAGTGTTATCAGTATAAACCACACCTCATCATTACCTGGGACTAATTATGACCTATTCCGGCTGATAACAGAAAGGATACGGCCCTTTAGAAAGTCTTGGCAGAGGAACCCTTCTAATGCAACAATGTACAACATATCTCACCTCTGTTGTGTCTTTGCTTGTTTTTGCGTTGCTAAGGTGACTGGACTGTTCCTAAGGGAATTCAAGAAGTAGGACTGCTGCCATATGCTGCTGCTACCCGAGTTCCTCGGCGCAGAGACATGGACACGGGCCACAAACGAGGGCATAACAACCCATTTATCAAAACAATGATTAAAACATCCAGAGCTAAAACCACATGAAAAAGGCTGAAGCTAACATTAAAAACTCCCTTCAACAGACTCTCTTTGGCGTCTTCATTTGGGGTGTGGCACCAATTTGTCTGACTTGAGTTACATGACCCCATCCAACATGATCCTCTCCTACAGGACTCCATCCGACATGACCACTGTGTACACAATGCCATCTTGCATAACCCTAACACAAATAACCTCATTATTCATGACCTAACAGACATGACCCCACCCGACACGATCCCATCCTACTTGACCTGATGCTGCTATGCAACATAATAATCCCATCCCACATGATCATACTCTACAAGATGAGATGATCATACTCTACATCATCTCATCTTACCATACAGCCCCATGCATGAGCCTTTTCTTCATGACCCCATCTGAATTAATCCAAACCCATTCTACATAACCCAAATCCTATGACCCCAATCTATGGGATCCAGTCCTACATGACCCCAATCCTACGTATCCCTGTCTTACATGATCCCATGCTACATCTACTACTTTTGGTTGCTGCCATTAGCAGTCTCCATAGTGGGTCATCCACCTCCATCTCTTTCTGTCCTCTGCATTTTCCTGTCACACCAGACACCTGTATGCCCTCCCTCACCACATCCATAAACCTCCTCTTTGATCTTCCTCTTTTCCTCTTGCCTGGCAGGTCAATATTCAGCATCCTTCTCCCAGTATACTCCATGATATATTGATAATAATAATAGATCCCATGCTACATGACCCCATCTTACATGACCCAGTCCTTTGTGACTGAGCATTTGTTCACACATTCAGATACTTTTGAAATATGTCAATGTGAAAGGAAACTGCATCCATGTGAGGACTGCAGAAATGCGACAAGTTAACCCAACAGGTTTCTCAGTGTTTCTCCACTCACGGACGATATCAGGGGCTTCCATGTAGTCTGTGAACTCGTCCTGACTGTGGTTTTGGGAGAACTTGCTAAGTGAGCGCTGATGGCTTGCCTTCAGGATGTCCCGCAGAAGCTCCAGCTTCCTCAGGTGGCGACAGAGACCCTGGGTCCGCAGAGCCTCCTCATGTGCCATAATGGCCCGACGCAGGTGAGCCTTACCTGAGGAGGAGGGAAGGGAAAAGAAGGGGTAATGGTTGTTTGTTGAGCAAATAAACAATTAAATATCATAACAGATTCTATTCTAATACTTTTGTGTTCATCCAGCTGGTTTTACCAATGCGCCTGCGTTCCTCTCTCTTCCTGAGGAGGTCCAGTGGAGAGCATCCTTCAGGGAGAGAGTCATAGACCTGAGACAGAGTCTTTTCTTGCTGGTCTTCATCATCACTGGGATTCACTGAACACACAGGAGAGACTGACTGACTCATTGACACCCTCAGTTATGTTACAACCCAGAAATCTGCATGCAAACTAATGTCCAGTCTGATCTTCTGTTGTATTATAAATTAAAACTAGTACAAGAATACCCATGCCATGGAGGCCATGGCAGCTGTCCATATGAGTGGTGAGTCCCTGGTGGAACTTTATCAAGAAGCATGATGGGTAGGGCCTCCGGTGGCGTAGGGGGAACCTATGTTCAGTGCATCACTGTGTCATGCAGTTAGGCGTTTGAATCCCAGCTGCACCGTTTCCAACCACAGCCAGAGGTCCATAGTTAGTGGGTCATAATTGGCTAAGCCTCACATGGGTATAAGGGTTAGGTTGGATAAAGTATTCTGGGTTCACTAGTGTCCCCCTCTGGGTCGTCCAGGCCTCTTGGTTAAGTGAAGGGAAAGTACTCTGCTTCATTCTCCTCTGACGGCCAAGCACTGTGCTTTCCCCACCAGACCATGATGTGTGGACTAGTGAGGGCTAGTGGTCATGTGACTTGGAGGAGACACATGCTACCACTTCCTCCTTCCTGTTGATGTTCTAGAGGGGATCAAAGAGACTGACCCAGCAGTAGGCAACTCAGGGAATTTGGGTAGGAAAAAGGGAATAATATCTAGAAGAAGAAAAAAAGAAGCATGATGGGATGCAAAGCGTTTTAAATCTTCATCATAACAATCAAAGGAAGAAGAGGAAGGCAGCTAGTGTTGGGTTTGGAAAAGTGAAGTCATGTCAGATGGGGCAGAACAAGCTGGTATCCGTTATGTCTTTTGTTTGGCAGTGGATGAGATGACAACAGCAATCTGTCAAATTCATTTTGGGGTTTAAACAACACCCACCTTAACCAAAGCCCTCACAGGAGACAGTTAAACTACAGCTGTGGCCTTCAGGATTGGACTTTAATGACTTCTGGATTGCTGCCTTTGCATGAAGAAATTCCCTTTGTGGGTCTAAACTGCAGCTCATAAAGAACAACTGAACCATTCAATGAGTAAAATAATGACAGAGAAGTTGTAAAACATCTGGTGATGAAACTTACAACTATGCACCAGTGTCATAATAAGAGCCACCATTCCTTCTCCATATGAAAAACTAAAAAGGAATCTAGGTGTTAGTGTTGCGAGGCCCTCATTGACAGAAGTGAATTCAAATTGTTTCCCAAAGCCCTGTGAGATGAAACGATTTCTGAGGGGGAAGTTGCTCCTGACTTTAACAGTCACACTCGTACAACTACTCCCTGTCTGTCATCTACCTTCATGGAGAATGAGGTTTATCTTTCTCTCAAGCTGTCATGTGACATTCTCCCTGAACCTAGTCCAGGTTCAAGTTCTGACACTGGTTCTGTTGTGTGGTCTCTGGACCTTAGATGACAGAACAGAGCCTGGCACAGAGCTTCGAGGACTCCCTACAGACTGCAACAGTTATTTGTAATCCAGGAAGGCCGGCTGAAGAGTAGCTCTCAATCTTTCAGCTTTGCCTGCCTCATGGAGCAGTTACTCGCCAACATAAAACAGACAGTTCAGTCCAACCAAGTCTGAGGTTCATGGATGTTCGTAGAAGCTACTGGATTTACATTAAATACAGCCTCTCTGTACACACATTATCCCAAAAGGATCTACATCCAATGCACTCCCTTAAAGCTATAGCATAGGTTTTTTTGCCTGAATTTTGCTCAAAAACATCTCAGTGTAGATGAACTGACTCACAATCTACTGTTAGCGAGTTTCATAGACTAGTAGAGCAACACTGCAGTATTCTATTCTGGACTTTACCAGCAAGCATCACTCCTCTAACCAGTCAGTGAACCTCAGAGGAAAGGGGCGTGAGCTTCCTGGCTGTCAAACTTTGCACACGCAACTGACATTTGTCCTCGGCAGCTCTTGGGAAGTGCCATGAAATGCGGTTTTACGCAGTAACTTCAAATACAGAGCAAGAGAAAAACAGACAGGACATGAAGGATGCATATGTCTACGTATCTATCATCCCAAGTAGATCTTCCATCACATCAGGATGAATAAGGTGATCCCTTTCTCTTACATTGGTGGTCCAGGAGGGCGGTGCCAACAAAGTAGTGGGCCAGGGAGCGGTAGTGGTTGGTTTTGACTTGGGACATGGTGGACCAGAAGAGTGGGATGTAGTCTTTGATTGGCATCTGGATCATGGTCTGGTGGACCTGGTCATATGTTTCTGCAACCTGGTAGAGATAGTGAGAAATAAAGTGATGTAGAAGAGAGGAGCAGCACTGCTGTGTGATAACATCAACTGACAGAGGAGGGAGTCGGACACTTTTACACTGCATTTTATCTGCACACTGATGGAATGTGTTAAAAGGTGGATCCACTTAGAGGGAGATTATAGTGAATGGGACATTTTTAAACATGCTCCTTGAAGTGTTTTGCAGGAATCAGTATCCTGACCGTGTACATACTGAAGACACAAAGTACACATATGCTCATGTTTGTGAGGTCCCAGATATGATTGGAGTTGTCAATAGGGATGGACCGATATTTCCCAAACACAGATTCTGATTATGGATCTGTTTGTATCAGGCCATACAGAGGAGCAACCCTTTCCATTACTTTTGCTGAAAATTGCAGTTTTAGACCATTAGTTTAGGCTAAAGGTGCAAAATAATCGAGATGGAATCATTTATCCTCCACCATTAAAGATGAACAGGATTCCATGTGTCAGACAGTAAATCCCACCATTCTGCTTTTGTGTATGGCATGTTACTCCTGGTTTTCGTTATTGACGTTTATTCCTAGTTAAAATCTCCAATACCAACACTCTGATAGCCAGATAGAAGCGTCAGTGCTGCTGCTGGTTCTATTTCTGTTTAAAATCAGACCATCCAGAGAGCTGTGTTGCACCTTAGCGGCTTCCTGCGCCATCTTGAGCAGAGACAGGAAGTTGTTACGAATCCCGGGGAGGGCTGTCTTCTCAAACAGACACTCCTGAGCCTGCGCCAGCATCATCCTGATGAGCATGCTCAGCATGGCGGGGCTCATGTCGTAGCTGGGGGTGTGGGTGTAGGTCTCCTTCAACTGGCTCAGGATACCTGTGGAGGAATTTGAGTTTAAACCCAAACCTTAGAAATAAAAGTCCATCGTGTTGATCAGAAACCTCTGTCAAGGAAACAAATTGAGCTCTGGGGGTGAATGAACGTGACAGGAGGTACACACCAGCAGACTGAGGGACGGATTCTTTTCTCAGGTCATAAGACTCCTTGATAAATAACATGCAACCTCTGTGTCATGCAGTTGTGTGTTTGAATCCCACCTGCGCTGTTTCCAACTACGGCCAGAGCTCCATAGTTAGTGTGGCATAATTGGCTAGGCTTCAAATGGGTATAAGGGTTAGGTTGGATAAAAAGGATTCTGGGTTCACTAGTGTCCCCCTCTGGGTGGTCCAGGCCTCTTGTTTAAGTGAAGGGAAAGCTTCATTCTCCTCTGACGGCCAAGCACTGTGCTTTCCCCGTGAGACCGTGATGTGTGAAATAATGAGGGCTAGTGGTCATGTGACTTGGAGGAGACACATGCTACCACTTCCTTCTTCCTGTCTACAGTCTAGGGGGGTATCAAAGCAACAGATCCAGTAATAGGGAACTTGGGGGATTCGGGTGGGAAAAAATGGGATAAAATTGAAAATAATAAAATAAAAAGGAGCGACCTCTGACCTCATCTTCTGTATGTCTGCATGTCTCTGTGTCCAGAGGAGGGAACCCATGGCAGCATGTGTGTGTGTGAGTTTGTCGGGGTTATCCAACAACATAACATTTTATTATTCAAATGTATTCTTCATCCCTTCTAAATCCAGCTCATCTAGTAACATGTAAAATGAGTCCTTCCTTTTGGCAGGAGGCCAGCCTGCTGAGGTTCTACTGAAACCTGCAGAATCACAGTGCTGTAAGGGGACTTCATTAAGACTATGTCTGCATCTTGTGTTTAACAACCAAAAGAGGAAGAGGAGCGTCCTGATGAAGGGATGTGCTGACAACAGCTCCGAGAACACTGACCTGCAGCTACACTTAGATATTTAATTAGCAGCTTACTGAGATAGAAACAAGGAGAAATAAACTATGACACCTGATGTGTATTTGCTAGCAAGTTGAGAATAAATCTAACAAGTGATTCATGCTGACACAGGTTAGTCTGCCTTCTATGGAAAGCTTTGATTCCATAGGTTAAAGTGTCCTTCTCCTCAGGTGTACTGCCTTTGTTCCAGTCCCAGATCATCCAGTTACTTATGATGCTTTAAGGATTCATCAGGAGCCTTGTGAAAGTGAACTCTGAGACGCATACTTACAGTAGCAACTGTCCATGGTTAGCAAGGCTTTTTCAATACAGCCTCAGCAGAGGCCCTCTGAAATCACTTCTTCATGTTGGTTTAAACCAAACAAGGCCTTCTGCATTCCTGCATAGGAGGACTCCACTCTCATTTCATGGGTTAAAACTCTGGCAGCAGAGAACTGTAGACAGCTTAATAACAGAGCAATGGTTCCAGCTCCTCCACCCAATTCTTAAAAGCACTGCTTTCCCAGTAAACAGCCCCAGCAGTCTGCCTTGAGAACGGATGCTCAGGGGCCTCTGGGTATGATGACTACCACTTCCTCCCACCAGTGACAATGGCTCCTATTAAACCACAATTCTTTCACTTCATACAGGAGTAAATGGCTGTCATCATAGTAATGCAACCCAGCCCCGGGCAGAGTTGTTATTATCCTCGTCCTTCCACTGTCAGGCCATAATTCTCCTTTAGAGACCGGAATGGACATCGACTGCAAGGGGAGAGTTAACCAAGTCACTGGAGTCTGCTCGGGTACGTGACAACCAGGGTCATGACACTTGCTGGTGTTTTCCTTTTTCAAAATCTCATAAACACACGAAGGAATTTCCCGCTTCAAACTGAACAGTCTGGGTCAACCGTGCAGCAAAGCTACAGCTCACATCAGAGTCTCAGTTACGACATCACTATCTTATGGAACCAGAAGAAGAGGCTTCATCCATTGGTCATTACACAGAAATATAATGAATGACATGTGTCCTCTCTATTTAACCCATCCTACCACACAGGACCAGAGACAGACCATCAAAAGTTCACAAATAGGATTCCCATGATTAATGAATCACATCAATCAACCTGTAAGACTTTCCATTTGAAGACCAAAACTAAAATCCATCAAACCACAAGTGATGTGGGTTTTCTTTGGCTATTAACTTTTTCCATTATCGTATTAAGACCATAATGAGGCCACCGCTGGCATGGAGCTGTGCACATGGTTATCATTTGTGTTTTTTGCTTCTATTTGAGTTGGATCTGAAATTATGTTTAAGAACTCCTGGAGGAGGAAAAAAAACGCAGTAACAATAGCTAATGCTGCCCTATATCAGTCAAATGCATCTGCAACACTGGCATCTCTTCCAATGACCTGGACATGGATTCAGACATCTTTGTTTCGGCTTCCGATGGAGAAAGACCAACATCTTCAGTCTGTAATCGGAGCACACATTGTAGGCTCAGTGCAGGATGAAAGAATGAGGGTGTAGAACATAAGCACTGTGACGGATATGACATCACTGGATGTGACATGAATAAAAAAGAAATCACTGAATACCAAAGTCAATGAGCCCTACCACCAAAAAGACATGGCCTCTTTCAACGCTGAAGAGGCCAGATCTAGAAAGATCTAGAAATGGGCAGTTTGGAACCATTCCACACCACACTGGGTGCTAATGGTAATACCATTTGAATGGTGTTTGTCCTTCCTCAGAAATGTTAAGCCTTGCCATGAAACAGCAGCAAATGTTGCAGACATCTATAGAAACATCAGTTATTCATATACCAACAGTCTCCTCTTCTTCATACCTGCAGCTTTTTGGAAGGAGGACACTGCTTCCTGTAGGCCAGCCTGTGTCTGGCGGTCACTACGGGTGCCAATCTGGGTGTATAGAGCAGCTATGTTGAAGAGATTGCTGGCCTTCTCTAGGGAGAGGTTCTGCTGGCACATCGGCACTCCAGTAAAGGAATCATACCTGGTATGGGGGGAGGGTGACAGAACCAGACAAATTATTGAAAACATTCTAAAAAAAACAACAAAGCTCTAAAGGGAGAGACAAAAGGCAACAGGGTTAACAACTGTTAGACAAAGAAAGCACTCATAAGAAGTACCTGTCAGTCGAGTGGGGGTTTGGATCCTGGGTGGAGCTTAGCGACAATTGGTATTTGAACACATACTGGAAGACACTCCAACCCCTGACTTCTGTCTAAAAGCCTCTTGTGCAAATGGATTGACAGCAAGTGGAAATAAATGGAGATACTGGCTTATGAACAACTCTCCTGACTGGCTGACATGGAGCAGGTAAAGACTACATTTCTTGTATTTGCTCATAGCCATCAGAGCAGCCACAGTATGTGCATATACATATATGTGTATCTTTGCACATATATTGCACATTGAACAAATATCACGAAAAGTCACAAACAGGTTCACAAAAAGAGGCAAATCAGTTCAACTGGATCAAAGGTTTATTCAAAAACGTTTCGTCACTCAAACAGGTGACATTATGTCAGCCAGTTGAACCGATGCACCTCTTTTTATGATTCCCTAACCTGGATTATTGAGTATGCATCAAGTCACAAACAAGTTGAATCAATTAATCTAGATTCAGCATTTATTGAGAGAAATATTTCATCACTCAAAGTGAATATATAACAATAACCTCCTTCATAGGGACAGTGCATGTTAATGAACATTTAGAATGTAAATACACCAGATTTAGCCACCAAATTATTTTTCATCTGTTGTCCCAAGCAATTAGAGGATCGGTGTCCAGCTCAAAGACACTTTGACATGCTTTCTGAAAGAATCGGGGATCGAACCACCAATCTTCCAAATAGCAGACAACCACCCTACCTCTTGAGCTATGCCACAGCAAATACAGGTGACATCTTCAGTCTAAACTGACTGCAGCATCTCCAGGCTAATCAACAATACAGTTGCATAAAGAACAAAATCAACCTTGGTTTGATATGCAAACTGGCTGGGGTTTCAGTGGTAAGGAGCTCTATTCATATAGGATTAGGGGAAATTAACCACAACATTGTAAGATGGCAACACCCCAATCCCAGTTCAGGGATGGTGGTTCCCTCTTCACATTGATGCTCTCTCTGACTCCCTGTTCAGAACAGCATTCATCCCCATCAATGATGTTCACATCCTGAACTCTCTCTCTCTCTCTCTCTCTCTCTCTCTCTCTCTCTCTCTCTCTCTCTCAAATTTCAAATTCAAATTCAAAAAGGCTATATTGGCATGGGAAACATATGTT